>CAKAOH010039900.1:0-70824 GCA_916701665.1 Sebastiscus tertius
CGTCACTTCACAAGACACGGAAAACCTCTGTTGGTGCGCGCTGTGTCAGTGAATGCAAGCAGGCAGCGGAGGAGAGGCTCCGGTTGCCGGTGTCTCCCTGTGGGCGCAGGAGGCTGAGGC
The DNA here is from genome assembly GCA_916701665.1 of Sebastiscus tertius. Taxonomy (NCBI): domain Eukaryota; kingdom Metazoa; phylum Chordata; class Actinopteri; order Perciformes; family Sebastidae; genus Sebastiscus; species Sebastiscus tertius. Next base: position 121 of record CAKAOH010039900.1, read on the forward strand.
AGGAAAAGCCAACACTAGGATCAGATCTAAATCATGTTCATGGAGAGACCTTGGTCTGGTCAGCTAACATTACTGCCAAGCAGTTGAAATATAGAGTGATATTGTGCTTTTAGCTGACGTGTGTCGCCTCACTGTTTTGAGCGATGTTCGTTCATGTCTATTTAGAGCGAGCAAGCGCGAGCCCGACGCTGACTTTCGTTGATTTCACAGCCACAAGTGTTGCTGTTAAGAAGCAATTCTGAAAGTTACAAATAGTCCCTTTAACTCTGTCCAGAGTTAAAAAAAAATAAACAAACTAAAGTTTATTAATCAACATGTTTAATCTCATTTGTTTATTCTGTGCTCTTACAGAAATGACTTATCAGAGTCTATACGTTTAATGCAGTTTTATGTTTACTAACAAGACAATCTTTACACAAAGCCACACTACTCGCCTTTTATTTTGGATTGTAATGAACACTTCAGGAAACACGGATTCAAACTTAATCTTCTTAAATTTACAGCTACTTAGACATTATTACCTCCACCAAGGACGTTATGTTTTGTCAGCAGGAGTACAGAATAAACTACGTGCCCAATTTTCATGAAACTTAGTGGAAGGGTGTAGCCAAGGAAGAACCCATTACATTTTGGAGTGGATCTGAATCACGGGGCGGATATACCAATTATTTTTCACTTCCCTTAACATTGCGAGATGAGGCCTTTGGCCTTAGCGGAGGTATGCGCTCTCTAAGAGCCCTTCTAGTTTAATAATGTGTGTACTGTTTGGTCTAAAAGAGGCTAGACTCCTCTAAAAGATAAGAGTTGCCGCGGAGACACATAATCCTCAGTGTTATGACATTCACAACACATTTTCATAAGCATGATAAATGCCCCAATCTCTCATAAAACCAGTCACCCCCCGATAATTCTTGTACTCCTGCTGATCAGGATATCGTTAGAAACTGTGGACAAGATGCTGCCTGTAATCTGTGATCACATGGGATATTCTTCCTAAAAGCAGACGAACACAAGCAGAGTTTTGTCTCAAAGTGTCAACACGGCTGACCCCTGCCACACGATGTTAAGTGGGACCATCTCATCAGATCATGTAAGAGTTTCTAAAATCCCCTCCTGTAATCCCCTCTCGATCACATGTGATCCTGTTTGGTGGTGGGACATAATACGGAAAGACGATTATTCATCCCCTTCCTGTCCAGTGAAAACCGCGTATCTCCAGATGTGTTGATGTTCAAGGTTTGTGACAACTTATTTCCATTTTATGCAACTTTATACTTCTACTCCAATACATCTCAGAGGTAAATATTGTCCATTTATCTGGCAGCTTTAAGTAGCATGTACAGTACACCCCTACATCTTATGCCTGGTTCACACTACACGACTTGAGCCCTGATTTTCCGCTCCCCGACGGTTTTCAGAGCTCACAAGACAAAAGCCCCAGATCAGAGGCAAATCAGTGTTGGCTTGTCGCTTGCACATGTCGTCTCATGTGTGAACTGTTCAAATACACAAACTGAGACGCTTGCCGATGCCTCACAGACACATTCCAGATATCTAGCATGCTAAATATCTGGACCTGTCAGAGACTCCGGCCACGAGCTACAGCCAATGAGAGCGTGAGACACGGGTTGAGGGTAAACCTGGAGGAGGAGGGGTCGCCTATAACAACAGGAACCTACTGCATTTACAACACGGAGCAAAGTTGTTGTTGCATCTAGAGGAATAAATAGTAAAAAAAAGAGTGAGGAAACCGGTGGAAACAGGCTATTTTGTAATCACATGTGCCAACAACAACATCAGCAAGTGTCTCACATATAGTATCACGTCATTTGTATTTCTCACATTTTTTTTGTGCATGCAGTGTGAACAGTACAGCGATCTGACGACTTTGAAAGTGTGAGCTTGGCTTTAAGGATGCAAATGCTGTGTCTGTAAGTCCGTCCACCTCTTCAGTCCAGACTGAAATATCTCAACGACTATTAGATGGACCTTCATGTTCCCCAGGGGATGAATCCTACTGACTTTGGTGACTTTTCCTTTAGCGACACCAAGAGGCTGACATTTTTGTTGTTTATTGAAAAATCGGCACAACTATTGGATGGATTGCCGTGAAATGTGGTTCAGACATCCATGTGATGAATTGTAATAACCTGGAATAAACAAATTTAAAGTGATTTGCAGGCAAATGGTATAGCCTACGGTTATTTACCAGTTTTTGTTCTGTTTCGTGCTGCAAGAAGACACTTCACAATTTACAGTGTGTTCCCAGCTCAGAGTATTTCAGGCTGAAATTTGGACCAATGTGTATAAACTGAAGCACAAGACTTGCGTTTGAAAAATTTCTTAGAAATCCATCCATTAAACCACCAGCGTGACGAGATAAGGTATATGCAAAGTTTTGTTGTAAATCAGAGTGCTTTTTCCTTTTCCTTAACTTGACTAAGTAGTTGTGGTCATGTGGCTTCCGTAATTAAGTTACACCACTTTTGGAGTTATTTTAACCCAAACCACAATCTTTTCCTAAACCTAACCAAGTGGTTGTGTTGCCTAAACCTAACCAAGTGGTTTCCTGTGAAGACAGAAGTATATTTTGGACTGTATGAATGTTACAAGTAGAAAATTGACACGTGTGTCACATGTTGCTGGACACTTGTAGGAAAACGCGTGAAAAATTAGGAATCATTTTTCGTCAGCTATCATACAAACCGTTGTATGAGGATACATTGACCCTACCAAAGATATGTCACTTCCAAAATACTTCTTTGTAGGGACTTTAATGCACCAACAGGTTCTGAATCTGACTGTATAGACCATACAGGGGATAAACATATATTCACAACCACAGCCATGAGGAATAACCCTGGTAAAACAATGAACAGAAATGGGAACTAGTTAGTGTATCTCTGCAGAGCCTCGGGTCTGTAAATGTTAAATGGGAGGACTGTTCACTTCATGGGACAAGTGTAGTTGACTCTGCTATCTAAGAACATGAAACCCTCCTCATTCAGTGCTTTCACTGTCCAAATACAACCCCCACCCCCCTTCACATAGATTATGTGATTGATTTTTACTTGAAAAAACACAATATGAATACGTTTAAACTCTAAAACAGTACAAACTGACCATTAGACAAAGTAAATTCTACCACACCAATGAAATATTTCAGGAGATAATCAGTTCTAGGACATGATGAACAGCTTAGAAACGAGAAAGCCACAACTACTATCAAAACAAGATGAAGAACCTGCATATGACAGTAATATGTAATAGAGTTGCAGATGCTTTGTCACGGCCGTCGGTGTTCGATACCGCTGCAAAAGGCACCGAAAAGGCCCCGCACTTTCCATTAACTACAATGCAAACCCGTCCGTTGCAACAGTAAATGCTCCGGGAAAGTGCTGTGGTGACGTAGTTTAAACAGCGAATGAGACACACATGACGGGCGGAGGGGAGGTGGATGGGTCCAACAAACACGAGGCTTTCATCCAGGAGACCCTATGTTTGTGTCCCGTGTGTTAAGTTAACTTTCAGCAGTTTGTTCGTGTCCCGTTTTTATGTCAAGTCACATTTTCACTGTACAAACGTGGTAATTTTAAGCCCAAACATATTTTTTTCCTAAACCTAACCAAGTGGTTTTGTTGCCAAACCTAAGCAAGTGTTATTGTTTAATTCACAAGGTTAAGCACGTGTTTACTGCGACCGAAAAGTGACACCGAGGTGTTGTTAAGCGCGCGTTTACTGCGACCGAAAAGTGACACCGAGGTGTTGTTAAGCGCGTGTTTACTGCAACCGAAAAGTGACACCGAGGTGTTGTTAGGCGGGCGTTTACTGCGGCTTAAAAGTGACGTCGAGGTGTCGTTAAGCACGTGTTAACTGCGACCAAAAAGTGACACCGAGGTGTTGTTAAGCACGTGTTTACTGCGACTGAAAAGTGACGCCAAGGGGTTGTTAAGCACTCGACCAAAAAGTGATGCCGAGGGGTTGTTAAGCACGGATTTGCTGCGACTGAAAATTGACGCCGAGGGGTCTGACAGAGAGCCAGTATGTGACGATTTGGGATAAGAAGGGGTTGGAAAGTCTGAGGGAAAAGGAGATAGAGATAGAGAGAGAGAAAGTCAGCGGGAAAGAGAGAGGGAGGGAGAGAGAGAGAAAGAGAGTGCCTTGCTCAAAAGGTACATAAGGCTGTGGTTCAACACCAAAAACCAGAAACCAAAGACAATGATTGAAATACTAATAGTCTGGTTGTGGTCAAACAACTTTACTGCCTAAAAATCTGTGACATTTACTGAAATTACAGCTAAAACATTAACATGCAACACACAAGGGAGAGAGGGAGAGAGATGATGTCACCTACCGAGCAATGAGGAGTGCAGGAGGATGGAAGTAAATGTAATTTGTCCTCATTTTGAAGTTGTTCACACTTTTAAGGAGAGCAGAGATCCACCCCTGCGCAGAGAGAGAGAGAGAGAGAGAGAGAGAGAGAGAGAGAGAGAGAGAGAGAGAGAGAGAGAGAGAGAGAGAGAGATATCATGTATTTATCAAAGACTCATGGGAAATGTAGTTGAAATGTAATATCATTAGTTTTGCAGGTATTTGATCATTTGGTATTTTAACAAGATGGAAAGTCAGGGGATCTATCTCACATTTCACTATACCACTTTATATTTTTCAAACCTCTTCACAAAGTCAGCACAGCCGAAGTCAATGTGGATTAAACTGTGGATCACTTTTCATTGTTTTTACACAAAATACATTCAATGAACACGTCTTTCAAATTTCATGAACTGGGGCCAGTTGCCTAAACTTAGTTTAATTAATTAATTTCAACTGTTTACCAATTACTTTTAGCAAACCATTTCAACTGTTTATCCACTACTTTTTTGGATTCTTGTACTATATTCTTGAATTATTTGAACATCTTTAACAGCCCTAACAACCGTTGGATTTATGCCGTTAGTAGAGCTACTATAGATCACTGTCATTCAATGACATTTTCCATTTCCCATTTTCTCATGTGTTGTCATGGCATACTGTATGTTTGTCATTCTGTACTGTATCAGTGCTATTTGTTTCGCTTGTGTGGACTGTTTTTTTATGCTCTTGCTGCTGCCTCTTGGCCAGGTCATCATTGTAAATGAGAATTGGTTCTCAATTGATTTTACCTGGTTAAATAAAGGTAAAATAAAAATAAAAAAAATAAATGTCATAAGCCATGGTTTATCAATGAGAGCCCAATCTATCAATTGTCCGAAATTAACAGCAAACCATTAGGTAAGATGTGTATTCTACAAGAGCATCTGACTGACCTGCATATTTTGGTATTGCTGTTAATTGAGCATTTGTATGCAACCTGCCACTGGGAAAAGAGGAAGGATATAACCGTTATGACATGTAGTATCGTCATAACAAACAAGGCTGTGCTTTGACCTAACCCACTGTGAAATGTGTTTAATAGATAAAGGACTGTATTAAATTTTTTTGAAAATCAGTTGATACCAGTATATTCCTTTAAAAACCACCAAAGGATTTTTCTGAGAAAATATGTAAAAACTAAGACTAATAGTCTACATGCTACATTTGTTAATGAGCACTTAACACAAAGAACAGCTGATGCTGATGGGAATGCCACTAATTTTACAGGACATGGAGTGCTGCATGAATCTCAAATCTCATTAATGGGATAGGATTTTTGCACTTCGGGCTCTCTCGTGTCGAAGTCAATGGGTTTCTTTGAGCATCTTTTTGGTTAGATGCCTGAAATGAAAGTCTGTGGTTAACACAAGCTCAAGTGATTTTCAGGTTTTGTTCTACGATATAAAATACATCAGTAAATACCCAACTCGTGAATTTTGAAGCTTTTACGTGTCTTAAAAAAGGCGGATGCTAACAAGTGGCTAAATGATACCACAATACGTCATCACACCGACACGTGGGTTTATACCTGCGCTCATTGCGTTAGCTTTTTACTTCTGGCGATTGCATTTACACTTTAAATATCATAAAAGTGGTGTCCATTTGTGAAGCCTATCTTGCAGAATAAAACATGTAGGTATCATAAACGTTTGTTTATCACAGAGTTTATTTTTTGCAATAATCCAAAATCTGATCGAAAAATCCCATTGGCTTTTGACGAGGGAACCAGGGCGATGCTAACTTCCTGTTGGACTACAGAAATACATCAATCCTACAGCACTCTATGTGGTCGTAAACCAAAGTATTGGGCACATTTAAATTTTGACCTGAGGATGGCGCTAGATGACAAGATTACAATTCATCCTGAGGAGAACATGAATATCCGAACCAAATTTCACGAAAATCCACTCAATAGCAAACAAAACTCCCCTAAAATGTCAGTCCCCAAGGTGGTGTTAGAGAAAAAGTCATCAAAGTCAGTATGATTTATCTTCTGGGTACCAAGAATGGTTGTACCCAATTTCAAAGTGATACATCTACTTTTAGATATTTCAGTCCGGACCAAAGTGGTGGACTGACAAGCCAACTGATCAACAATGCCATCCCAAATGCAAATCTCTTCATACCATAAAATAATACGTTGCAAATTAAACATTTTTGGATTTTGGGCTATTGGTCAGACAAAATAAACAATCTGAAGACGCCACCTTGGCTTCATGATTGGCATTTCTACATTATTTTCTGATATTTTATAAACTAAATCATCCATCCATCTGCAACCGCTTATCCCGTTAGGGGTCGCGGGGGGGCTGAAGCCAATCCCAGCCGACATTGGGCAAAGGCGGGGTACACCAGCAGGGCTGACACATAGAGACACACTCACATTCACACCTATGGGCAATTTAGAGTCAACAATTAACCTGCATGTCTTTGTGGGAGGAAACCGGAGTACCTGGATTCGAACCTGCGATCCTCTAGCATGTGAGAAGCAAGTGCTAAACGCTGCACCACCGTGCAGCCCTAAACTAATCATAATGAAGATAATAGTTAAGTGCAGCCCTAGAAACATGGATTTTTGTGCCAATCTATCAAGTAGAGATATTTTACAGAGTAAGTGAACCTTTGACCTGCTGGTAGCGCTAGCGGAAAAGTCAGGGGATCACCGAAGCACATTTTTAATCCGAGGATCATGAATGCCTGTAGGAAATTTTATTGTGATCCATCAATTACTGTCTGGAACAAAGTGGTGGACTGCCATAAATCGAGACATGCCCCTAGCTAGGCTAAAACATTGCGTCACTTCATTGACCGATTTGGTTTTATGAGTTAGGGCTGTATATGTTGACTGTTTTAAAAAGAGTCATTGGAAGAATAATTCCTCTGGGTGCTTAAATTTCTAGTAATTGCCTTGGGTTGGAACTGTATTACTCAGAAATAATGTAACTGATTGCGTTAAACCCTAGTGTGCAAAGCCAGACAACCACAGATGATCAGGGATCACTTCTATGAATGGCAAAGACAGAGCTGTGATCATAGCAGAAGTGTACAGTATGGTTAGCTGGGAAAATACATGTAGGGGTTATTATTGTACATGTATTATTATTATTTGCAAATGTGTGTGGAGAGTTGTCAAACTGTATCTCAATAGTTTTATGAATGTGTAAAATAATATGTAAATGTGTACACAAATGTGTAGGGTGGACCCAAATATTTGACTATTCAGACATTTGTCCTTTGGATAGGTATTCAATTTTGGGATGTGCACAAATCTGTAAATGTGTACCGAGATCTGTAAATGTGTACTGAGATTTGTAAATGTGTACACAAATCTGTAAATGTGTACTGAGATCTTTAAATGTGTAGTGAGATTATAAATGTGTACTATTTTTGTAAATGTGTACACAAATATGTAAATGAGTAATGATATTTGTAAATGCGTATACCAATCTGTAAATGAGTACTGAGATCTGTACTGAAATGTGTAAATGTGTACACAAATGTGTAAATATGTACACAAATGTGTAAATGTATACACAAATGTGTAAAAGAAGCTGTAAATGTGTACTGATATTTGCTCTTGGAGCGACATAGCCTACTACTAAATACAGTTTTCACTCATTAATACATTTACAATTCAGTTTTTTGAATGCATACATTTGCAGATTTTATTGGTGAAAATCTTATTTGCATTTACATATTTGTGTACACATTTACAAAAATTAGTACACATTTACAATCTCACTACACATTTACAGATCTCAGTACACATTTACAGATTTGTGTACACATTTACAAATTTCATTATCCTATTTACATATTTGTGTACACATTTACAAAAATGAGTACACATTTACAATCTCACTACACATTTACAGATCTCAGTACAGATTTACAGATTTGTGTACACACACATTTGTAAAATAATATTGCTGTAATAATAAACTTGTGAAACGCATTTTATTTTGGCACTCTTGACTCGCCGTAATATTTATATCCAACGTAGCCAACATGGCGTCGGGGCAGTTAGCCAGTTAGCTGAACTCAGTGATTTCTCTCACTTATTGTCGTTTTAAGTTCATATTAAAGGAATTTACCAGCGTTAATATGATGGGATATGACTTGTAATAACGTCAAGTTGTTTTAAAGTGGGTAAAATGCGTGTATTGTGGTGGGAATAATGATCTTTTCTTACCTAGACGTTAGGCTGTCACTTAGCCGTTAGCTGACCGTTGGCTGACCGTTGGCTGGCAGTTAGCTGACCGTTAACTGGCAGTTAGCTGGCCGTTGGCTGGCCGTTAGCTGGCCGTTAGCTGGCCGTTAGCTGGCAGTTAACTGACCGTTAGCTGGCCGTTGGTTGGCCGTTAGCTGACCGTTACCGGAGGATCTCTGACCGGATGACGGAGGTGGAGGAGTTGCGGCCGGTCCCCCGGGAGCGGGCCATCCTGGAGAGCTTCTTCACGCAGCTCGGCATGTTCTCCTTCGACCGGGCGAAGGACTACGTGGAGAAGGAGAAGGACAACAGCCGGAGCGCCGGGCCCATCTGGGCCGCGCTGCTGGCCGCTCTGGCTCACCTGGCCGCCGCGGAGAAGGCCTACCACCACATGACATTCCTCGGCCAGAAGATGGGTCAGTTAATGTTAGAGATATATATAGTTCACCTGAGGAGGAGGGAGGCTTCTGGGACATTCATGTGTTCATCACTGTAATGCTGCAGCTGGTAAAGGTGGAGCTCATTGTAATTACTTAAAATAGGCAACAGCTGGTAGAGTTACCTATTATAATAATAATGTATAATTTTGTTGATTCATATGTTGTAATAATAATAATCTATATCTGCACAAATGTAGTGGAAAAAGTACATTATTTTCCTCCAAAATGTAACCTAATGTAATCTAAACTATAGCAATAGTAAAACATATATTGATATAAAAATAATTCAAAATTGTCTTAATCATTTTTTTTCTTTCAGCCAAAAGACAAACTAATTAGGTTACTTTTAAGATGAGATAAAACTAAATAAAGAAATAAAAAAAATACAAAAATAAATAATATATATTTTTAAAATATATATATATATTTTAAAATGTATATATATATATATATATATAAAATATAAATATATATAAGTTACATCATTTATTTATTATTTTTTAATTACTTGTTTTATATTTTTACTATATATAAATTAAAAAATAATATATTAGATATTTTCATACATCTATATTTATTTATATAAATATAATAAAGATTCAAAATATAAAAAAAGACAATAACAATGAGGTGCAATTCCAAAATATATACAATGCCAAAAACAGGTTGGATCATAAAATATAAACAGGTTAATGGTAAGGGTCAGTCCAGGTGGGTTGCATAGATATCTATGTATATTATCAAAGCTAAAATACAAAATGTTTATGATTACGTCCATGATATTTAACATTGTGTCCCATAAATCTGTAAAGAGTTGTAATGATAAAATAATCTGATGTTAGAGAAAAAGAAGAGGTCACTCTCACTTTGTTTCCCCCCTGAAATGTGTCTTAAACTACATTTTATGGTCTACAATATGATGTGGAAATGGCTTTGTTATTGTGCAAGTAATAAAACTTTAACCCTACCTTAACTTGAGTATGTGTGAGTTTAAGGCACAGGGACAGCTAACACCAGATGGTGCTGTAGCACATGAATACTGAAAAATGTTTTCATCTCATGCAGTCACCAGTAAAATAATCTTTATCCTGTCTCTCTGTCTCTCTGCAGGCGGCCAGTCCTTCTTCAGCCGCAAGGACTCCATCCGAACCATCTACACCTCGCTGTACAACGAGCTCAGGAAGGTGGTGACGATGGGGCGCCACAGCCAGCCGGGCTCCGCCTCCTACCTGGAGGACCTGCTGTCGCACCTGTCGGAGCAGCTCTGCCACTTCACCCAGGCCCGCATGGAGATGGCCGACCTGTACGAGAAGATGCACTCGCTGGGCAGCCAGAAGAGCATCAACTCGGATGAGCTGGTCACCACGCTGGAGGCCGTCCTGCACAAATACAGCTCCAAGTGGGTATCTGTTTATGCATTAACTCAAGTGCAATACACAATAAAAAGAAATTAGTGCGATAAATGATAAACTTGTAAAGGAGAGAGTGACATATTTGGGTTGGAGGAGGAAAAACTTTCTGCTGAATCCAGCAAACAGCAGAATTCCCCAGTTTTCCCCAGAGACGTGTCAGCAAAACTGCATCTGTAGCACGAACACAAACTGCTGCACGGTTGAGCTGTTGACGGAGCTGCAGCAGGTCGCAGTACGACACGCCACACATCACTAATTTAACCGAGCACTGAAGGGTGAAGGTGGATGTTCTTGTCGGCAGAGCTGGAGGAATACGTGGCGAAAAAATACAGAGTGTGCTGCCGTGTAGGAAGTTAAATGTATTCTCAGCAGGATAAAGTATAAATTAGGCCATCTTGTCTTTGTGTTTGCTTACTAACCTCGTCGTCCTCGCTCTTGCAGGTTCCACCACCCCATCCTGGGCCGCGTGGAGGAGGGCTTCCAGACGGAGGTGGATGTGGTGACCCAGTTACTGCGCTGCCAGGCCCAGGTGTCCGAGTGGTATTTCCTTCCCGCTCTGCTCAGCCTCCATGGCGCCAACTCCAAGCTCATCGCCTGGGGTCAGCTCTTCCAGCGGCAGAAAGAAACCCGCAAGCATCTATTCGGAGGTCAGTCCCAGAAGGCCGTGCAGCCGCCGCACCTTTACGTGTGGCTGCAGCGCTTCCAGGCGGTGCTCCTCGCCAAGTTCAGCTTCTACTTCCACGAAGCCCTGAGCCGGCAGACGGCCCCGACCGACATGAGAGCCCTCACCGCCCGCACCGCGCCGGACTACCACGGCAAGATCTGCACCTTCATCCGCAAACACGACGCCAACAACGTGTCTCTGGTGTTCGACAACCGCGGCTCAGAGAGCTTCCAGGGCCACGGCTACCACCACCCACACTCGTACCGGGAAGCACCGAAGGGCGTGGAGCAGTTCCCCGCCGTAGTGTCGCTGCCGTCGGGAGAGCGGCCGCTCACGCACTGGCCCAACGTCATCATGATGATGGGAGACCGCGCCACCGAGCTCAACACGCTGGACAAGGTGGTGCACTTCTACGACGATAAAGTGCAGAGCACCTACTACCTGACGCGGCCCGAGCCACACTTCACTCTGGTGGTTATCTTTGACGGCAGGAAGTCGGAGAAGGACGTGCACATCGGCGCCTTTCTGCAGGAGATCTCCGGCTCGCTGCGGAACTCCAAACCCTTCAGCACCCTCAAACCCGGGTCAAAGGGCTGAGATCCACAAACACTGGATGAACCTCAAATAACTTCTCAGATAAATAAGATACTGAAATGTTGCATCTTTGTCTTTATGTTGAATCTCATTTTGCCAAAAATGTTCCAGACCAAAGAGACCAACAAACACGCTGGAAGTGCTTAAAACATTTGTTTATTTAAAAATGTATTAAGGATTTTAATTATTTTTATTTTTAACATGTTTACTTTATATTTTAATAGCTTATATTTACTGTGATTGATACAATTTAAATAAAGCTTTGAGATGATTGCACATCTGGCTGACTGATGCATCAATAATGAAAAGTTTTAGTTGCAGCCCTAAATGTTGTGTTCAGGGTCCTTACATTAAAGGGACTGTATGTACGTTTTTACACGTATAAACGTGTTTTAATCGGTTGTAACCTAACCTAAAAAGTGAGACATTCTGCAACGTTCTGGGTTTCCTCTATCAGCCTGTAGACTGCTTTTAATGTTTAGAATACTGGACGTTTTTTCCGTGAAAATCCAACGGATGTGACGTCATGCGCGCTTGTGAGCGCCTTAGTCGTAGCTAACGTTCAGTCCGCCAACGCCAACAAACGACCAGCCTCTACCACAACTCAGACTCCAACACAAACTCCACGGACGCACAAAAAACCCCCAAAGCTATATCTAGTGAAGCCCGTCTTGCAAAACCGGCGTGACAGACGTCGGAGGAAAACTACGACGCATGTGTTCCATTTGAGATGAAGCGAAACCAGAACTTCCAGAATAAGAAACCTTCATTCAAAAGTCCATTGACATTTTTAACAATTTAGAAAAGAAACCACAGATTTACAGAACACACCTGGAGGTTTATTGAGTGTTCAAACTAAACATTTTTAGCCACATTTCATTTTAAAGAAACATTTCAGTCAATGTAATGACTTGAATGCTAATTTATTCAGGTTTATTTATAATATAAATACAACACATTGATACAATCCATTTGGCTATATGAGCTCGTCTTTTTAGGAAGCTCCGTTTTCAAATACAGCAACACTAACAGTTATTTATGAAACACATTCAAAGAAACCTCCCCCTTTTTGAGTTAAAATGCACCAACATGTTATGATGCTACATGCCAAGTACACGATCCTATTATACATCAAAGTGCAATGTCACAATGGGTTAATGCTAGAATTCATAATTCAGTAAATCTACTAAACACTTTATGATTATTTCATTCAGAGTGCTGCTGCTCTTCGTCGTTCAGGACATGCGTGAGTGGATTCACAACTTCCCCCAAAAAAGACAAGGATTAAAAAAAAGGCACTTTCACATACACACACACCTCAGCACGTTTAATCGCACACACGCACACGCACGCACACACACACATCAGTTACCAGCCTGGTTGGAGGCCACATTCAGTGTGCTGTTCAAGTGTATTTTTTTTGGGCGTTTACACACAAAGCCCCACCCTGTTAGCTTATTGTGAGTTTAAGGTTAACTAGTGACTTCAGTGACTTCACAACCATTATTCTGACACTCACACAACAGGAAGTGGCATGCTTTTTGCACTCCCCCCCAACTTGCACTCGCGTGTTCTGGCACTCAAGGCAGGCATGAATTATCTATCACTATTCTAGGTGCTTCTGCACTTTACAAGGGAGCAGAACAAGGGCAGGCAAGCAAACACACACACACGCACACACTTCTCGCATACATACAAACAAGAACAAAATCATACACCCACCCCCATCCCAGAAAAAAGTTCAGTCCAAGCTCCCTCCGCCGCTCAACCACCCTGTTTTTGAAGCTCCAATCTGGGCATCCGAGAAACAAGAAAGGCTGTTAAAGTGGCCGCCGCCGCCGCCGCCGTGCGCAGCAGCGAACATTCAATAAGATGGCTGAACAGTCGTTTAAATACTGGAAACATTCATTAAATAGCTGTTAAATAACGTGGTGTCACTGACGACCTCAAGAGGCGCTTCGTGGTTTGAGGTGAAAGTGAGCTTAGCAGCTTGAACCGAGTGGAAAAATAAAAAAAAGTCACACAGACGTTGTTGAACCATTAAACTCTGCCGGGTCCTCCTCGTCATCCTCTTCCTTCGCTAGTCACAGATACAGCAGCCGATCTGGAGAGTCTTTTTTTGGTGATAGGCTCCTCAGCTATCACAGCACAGCCAACATTCACGTCACTGAAAACTACATTTTACTGGAGCTGCACTACACTCCCCACGTCTCCCCGTCTACCTCCTCATATACAGGACAGGACGCTCCGCTTCCTTCTCTTTATTACCAGCTAAACCTTTGATAAATGCTTCAATACATGGAGAAAGGAAACTCCTACACACCAAGAAGAGTACACACCAACCTGACAACACATAAATATCATGGCATATCATATCATAGGTCATGTCATATATTATAGTTTATTATTACTACATTAAAACCCTTTTTCTCTGTCCTACCGGTTCTACCCTCATGTTGATTAGAAACCCTGATCTCCTCTTCTGGGCCCATTTTTGGCCCGGGTAGGCCTGATTTGGCCTGTCGATCGGCCTGTTTTGGCTCACATGGTGCAGGATTTGTCCAGCGGCGGGGGCAGAGGCGGGGTGCTGCTCTTGGGCGGGACCATCGGTTTGGGTTTAAGGGCGGGGGGGCGCAGCGGGGCCCCCATGCGGGCGGCCGCCACAGGTTTAAAGGAGCCCAGGGTGTCGGGGGAAGGGTTGGACGGTCTGGGAGGTCCCGGCGGAGGTCCGGGGAGCGGGCTGAGGGGACTCAGAGGACTGAGAGGACTTGGGGTGCCCGGGGTACCGGGGGTGCCGGGGGTTCCAGGTGTGCCCGGAGTGCTGGGGGTGCTGTGGGGGCTGGGGGACTCGGAGGAGCAGGTGTTGATGGGGCCGTTCTTCATCTGCTCCAGAGTGTCCAGCACCACGTCGGGAGCCGGCCGGCAGCCCTGCCGCTCCAGCTGCCTCAACTCGCCCAGAGCCACCGTCACCGTCTCCTCGATGTCCTGCAGGAACGATGAAAGACAACGAGTCCAGCAAAGAGCGACTGCACAGCTTCACCGGAAAAACTAAACCTGCAATAATGTCTAGCTGCGCTGGCTGCGCCGAGCTCAGCGGCGAAGTGCTGCCAAACTAAAGTTGGGGATAGTTTAAATTTTAGTGGCGAAGTGCGGCCAGAGAATACCTATAGCAAATCCGTAAACAGAGTCCTGTGACTACTGTGATCTGCTGACCTTAGGGTCGGCTGTTATGCAACGATATAGATGTGTCCACTGGTAGAGATTTGGCCGTTTCCACCGCTTGTAATACTCACGTCTCCCTTAAATACAAATTTGTGTGATCACTGACTGAAGTTAGGAGTCCATGAAGAGAGCAAGCAAAACGCCACAGATTTGCTCCTTAATTTAATTTTAAATTTAATATTTTTTGGGGGTTTGGATTGTTTGGACATCAAAAAATTGTTACAGCTGCAGAATTACTGCCCGTTCTCACTCCAACTGACCCACTTCACATAATTCTATTTTAACCCATTAAATATTCATTAATGCATCTTTAATTAATGCTATCTATTTAAGTTAATTAACTGTATCCGTGTGTGTGTGTGTGTGTGTACCTGAGCCAGCGTGTCGGGGTCCAGCGCTCTGGATCGATGGGAGTCACCGAAGCCGTGCTGCCCGCTGCTCGAGCGCCGGATGGGCGTGTCCTCCGGCCTCCGCAGCGAATCATGTCGACTCACCGTCATGGTCACGGCGGCTGCAGATCGGCGGCGGCGCTCCGGGCTGTCGAGGGGCGGGGTCAAACCCTGGCCTCGTCCCAGCAGCAGCTCCCTGGGGCTGAAGTGACCCGTCACCGGCGGGGAGCTTCGCTCCATCACCCCACCGTTACCGTGGCAGTGGCTGTCGTTGGAGCGGCCGAGGGGACGGCGGAATAAACCTTCCGTTCGCTTCCTCCTGTGACTGTCGACAGGAAGTACAAACAGTGTGAGTTGCTCAGGTCAACAGGAACTCATAGCAACATGATGAAGATGTATGTCTGCCTTATCCTCTAAAGGGTTTAACGGAGCTGGTAGTACAAAAGAAAAATAAATACGGTAAAGTTAAAGTACTTTACTTAAGTATTTCCATTTGATGCTACTTTATATTACTACTCTACTACATACCAGAAGGAAATATTGTCTTTCCTTCCCCCCAAAAAAACATGTAACAAGTCCCCAGAACTTAATTTAGTATTTGGTCCCTGTGAAACGCAAGGAGTTCCTCAAAAGGTTCGTAGTCCCTGGGGAAAGTTACTGTACTTTCAGAAAGTACTACCCCCCGACCAGGGCCTTTTTGGGGGGTAAAAAGGCCCAGGAACTTAATTTAGACCCTGGTCCCTGTGATCGAAACACAGGGAGTTCCTCAAAAGGTTCCTAGTTCTAGGAAGAAAGTTCTTGTACTTTCAGAAAGTAATACCCCACCCCCCGACCAGGGCTTTTTTGTGGGATAAAAAGGCACCAGAACTTAATTTAGACCCTGGTCCTTGCGGTGGAAATGCATTAAGTTCCTCAAAAGGTTCCTAGTCCCTGGGAAAAGTTCCTGCACTTTCAGAAAGTACTACCCCCCCGACGAGGGCCTTTTTAGGGGCAAAATGTCCCCGGAACTTAATTTGGACCCTGGCCCCTGCAGTCAAAGTTCCTCAAAGGGTTCCTAGTCCCTGAGGAAAGTTCCTGTGGTCTAAAAGGGGCTCATAATAATAGTATAATTTGACTTAAGAATGTTTTGAATTGTTTTACTTGTAATGGAGTATATTTACATCGTTGTATTAGTACTTGTACTTAAGTAATTAAGTAAAGGTATGAATACTTCCTCCATAGATTACATGCACTGTGAGGAATGACTGAAGATGAGGGTGAAAGGAGTCTCGTTCCGCAGACGGGGAACCGAGTCACATGAGAACCAGGAGTGATAACAGCGTGATGAAATTCTCAGGTATTTTTAGAGGTGAGAGAACAAGCTGGAAAATGGTTTTAACATTCATCCTCCTCTGACGTGATAATGGAAGCTGTCTTACATGACAGACCTGTTATAGGTCTCTGGCGGTCTGATGTCGGTGGGGGAGCTCAGCTCGCTCCTGGACCTCTTGTCGTCGGTGCTGCTGCTTCCTCCGTCGCTGTCCGCCTTCTGACTGAGCGAATCTGACATGACGTCGGCCCTGAAGACACAGACAGATTCTCAATCAGGACTAATGGCTCTGGAAACAGGAGAGCTGAACTCACACAACACCAATCATCAATTAAACGATCAATAGCGAGCGGTTAGTGACTCCCTCAATCCAATAAGGCCGTTAATCAACAAGGTGGGCAACAAATCCACCTGAATCCATCAGAGCAGCCTGTCAATGAGTCAGTGAGCCACTCATGTTAACAAGAGCTGACTGTAAGTACGCATGGTTCCCTAATGAGCACTTTGCTTTATAATGTTAATTAAATAGAATAAAAATATAATATAATATAATACAATACAATACAATAAATGGGTTGTTTTAAAGCTTGCATGGTCAAAACAAACATTTTCTGAGTGATATTTTCTTAAAAACAAAACAATGTCATTAGTTTTTTCAACTTATTAACTACAATGCATATAAATATTAAATTAATCTTTACATTTTACTCACACACTGTGCAGACGTATACCCAAAGAAGTATGGATCTATTAGCATTATTTTATTATTCTAAATAAAGGTTGAGAACAAAAAACAGTTTGTGCATTATTTCAATTATTATTATTATTATTATTATTATTATTATGAAGAAAACTGAAGGTAAGTTAAAAAACTACATAGAAAAACATTATCTTAATATGTAGATAAATAACAAATAAATAAAATAAATGATACATTTTGATGACAACTCTTACATAATAATAAAAATAATAATAAAAATATCATATTTTATTATATTATAAAATATTTATTACTTATCAACTATATTCATACTATACTATATTATATTTTATATTCCATAATATATTGCTGTTTTATGACATTATACTATATATAGTATATTATATTTCTATATTAAAAAAATATTTCTTTTATTTAAATATTTGAAGCGTCTATTGAGGTTTTCGAATGACGCTTTGAATGTTTGTCGTCATATTTTATGAAGGAAGAGAAAATAAATAAATAAAATTAATAATAAAAATAATAATTATAATGGTAAGTATGTATTTGAGGGGAAAATAATAATATTAATAGTATTAAATCTTAAATCTAAACTTAAATCTGAAATAATATAATGTTAATACATCTATACTTATTTGGATAAAGGATTAATTTAATATGTATATACAGAGAAATAAAATATATCAGGCATCAGAAAAGAAGATTTGAGAAACGTCTACTTTAATCCACCAAACCTCCACTGAAAACAGCTAAAATTAAAGAAAACAGAAAAACGCTATCAAAATAAAAGCATCTAAATGAAAGGGGTGTGTCTGGTGCACTCGCCTCTCCTTCACCACGATGTACTGGTGAGGCACCAGGCCGTGGTTTCCGTTGAGCCGCCCCTCCCACCAGTCATGTGACGCTCGCTGGAAGAGCTGCAGGGACGCTCCCTTCTTGAAGGAGAGCTCGCGGCCCGACCGGCCCACGTAGTCGAACCTCGCCACCGCCTCCACACCCTCGCCCTCTGCCAGAGAGAGAAAAAAGGAGAAGGAGGAGGAGGAGAAGAAGATAAGAGATGTGGAAATAGAGGTGAACCTGAACTTGTCAATCAGATGTCTCTGCGGCTTTGTTCCTCCCACAGCTCGACCAATCAGAACAGAGCGCTGAAACTAGTCTTTTCTATTAAGAGAGCGAGGAGGGAGGAGGAAGGAGGAAGGGGCGGGAGGGGTGTGGAGACGGGGAGGGAAGGAGGGAGGGTGGTGGTGGCGAGAAGGGGGGAGATGTCTCCATGGTTGCTGTTGCCGTAGCAACCCCTCTCCACCAGGACACACAGAGGGATTGGGATTGTGTGTGTGTGTGTGGGCGAATTGTGTGAAGGTCAGAGGTCATGCGTACCCTCGTCGCTGGTCTGGGTCTCGGTGCCGCCGTCGGGCTCGGCCTCCTCCAGCGCCCCCGGCTCGCTGAACGGACTCTCGCTGCAGGAAGAGGAAGAAGAAGAGGAAGAGGAAGAGGAGGAAGAGGAGAAGCTCAGATCGACACACTGTCCATTCAACATGGGAACAAAAGGGAGGATGCACAGATGGAGACAAAGCTCTGAGGACGAGGAGGAGAGGAACACACTGTTCACAGTATCAGACTGAAGGAGAGGCGCTTTCTTGCTCTACCATAACCACCGAATATAACTTGTTTCTAATTGGTTGTCAGGTGTCTGTTGAAATTATTCATCAGGAAACAATTGACACCTCTATAGCAGGGTTTTCAGAGTGTGACACTGTGGGCCCCACCCCACAGATCCCATACTGCTTTGGAGGATGTAAACAGGAAGTGTGTTGGTGTTAGCCTATATTTTTTACACATTGGCGCATTAAAAGTATGCCGAATTATCTATTAGCAGCTCCTGTTTGCAGTTTACCCACGGATGTACAGACAACTAACACTGGATTAAATTGATACTGAAGAAAACTTAAAAACGTGACGATTCTCAGGCAAGTTCTGCAACGTCTTTTTTTTTTTTTTTTATGATTTCTTGCTTTTTAAATGGGGGTTGTTTTAAAGAATAATGACAAAGATTAGAGTTTAGTAAATGATAAACTTGTCGAGGCTCTCTGGTGGACAAACTAGTAACAAAAGAGTATAGAAGCAAAGAGATGAATCTCAGCTGCTGCTACCATTTTGGACTGAAAATGCGTATCATATTTATAATATATTTAATTTAGGTAGAATATGACAATAGAGTTGTAATAATTTTTTTTAATTTTTATACAGCATTTGTAGGCAGATGTTTTACTGGCATCCGGTAGTCGCTTTCAGTCCAAAATGGCGGAAGCGTAACTCTGCTGCTGAGCGCTGATGTTGCAATGGAACGAACAATTGACTTTCACTTCTTATCAATATACGTTCTTTTCATGTAATGACACTGTTGCTAAATTACTTCAAATATATAACTAGCATTTCTCCGAAGCAATTTCTTGTTACTTATCGGCCGACACAAACCCTGGTACCGAACGATAAGATAAAACAGTTTGATATATTGACCGTGCCATTGAGCTATTCCAGGCAAGTTGTCACCATTAAAAGTATGCCGAATTATCTATTAGCATCTCCTGTTTGCAGTGTACTTATGTACGTACACATAATTATCACTAGTTTACTTTGATACTGAAGAAAACTTAAAAATGTGATAATTCTCAGGCAAGTTCTGCAGCTTTTTAGTAGATTTTCAGACGTTCATTCTTGATGGATATCAGAGATAATGATATTCTCGGGAAGTGAAAGTCACACTGAATGCTATCAATATATGTTTCATGTCTGTGAGTTCAGATTTGACTGAGTTATGACTCCGAGAAGGACTCAATATAGTTAAAATGAGTTAAATTCCAGAGCAGCACAGTGACTATTTCATCCCCACCTCCTCCTGTAAAGTTAATGGGGCTTTACTTGAAGCGACCAAAGTAAAATCAGGGTTCAGGAGGTTAATCTCGATGGAAACTCGGGAGAATAGTAATAACATTAAATGAATAAGATTAGCGACTAACGAGATAACTGGCTGAACTCACCAGTACTGGTCTCCAGTCATACACTTCTCATACACCGGCCCCGGCAGCTCCTTGGTGTCTGGGAAGATGTTGTCGTGGTTCAGGATGACCGTCTTGATGACCTCGTTGACGTGCGCCTGACAGGCCACCTGGTCCAGCGTGTCCGGCGTGGGCAGCAGGGTGGGGCCGAACACGATGGCCAGGTTCCCGGCATCCATCATGTTCTCGTCGCTGTACTGGGAGAGGCTGTGGGAGGAGGGGAAACAGTACTTACTATAAAAAAGCATTTTTTATATCTCAGTTTGGGTTCATAGAAACCAGCCATCTTCATATTTTTCTTTACACCTGGTTGTTTCTGCAATTAGAAGCTCAAATCCTGCAGTTGTCCAGTCTTTCAGAATTTGCATAAATTTAGAAAGTTATTTTGGTCTACATTGGCTCTCTGTTAGGACCCAAATATCCAATAATAATTTACTTTTTTTTACTATTTATGGTCATAATTTTTTCAGCATTTACATTCTGTGATTATCTATCTGTATTATTAGTTTTCAGTGGCGGGGTCCACCATTCCCGTGTTGGATTCAAATTGCCTTCACATAAACGAGAGATTCATAAAACATGATGCAACCCAGTGTTACAGTTTTTAATAATACCTCATTGATATTTATATTATTATTATGTATATATTAGTTTACTCTTCTCTCCTGCAGCCATATCAGAACTGGATTAAGTTACTGCTAATGCTAACCGGACATTTCCTGCTGCTGCCAAGCGTTTAACTGACAAAACATGAGGTTTCATTTTATTTTTTGAAGCAATACGACGACATATTGGGGCCATTGTAGGAAAAAAAATTACAGAGCTGTAAAGTTGTTAATTTACAAGAAAAAAAAAAATCAAACTTTACGAGAAAAAATTAGAATATTACCTGAGATGATAAAGTCATAAATTTGATAAAAAATCTAATATTCTCTGATATTAAAGTCTCAAATTTAGCCGCCGTCTGAATATCGTTGCTCCTGAAGTAGTAGCGAAGGTCCTGAAAGATAAATATACACGTTTTCTTTCATGTTCTTTTATGAACAGAAATAAATACTAATATAATTAATATCTTTTGCACTCTGCAGCTGAAGTTACTGCAGTGTTTAACGATGGCGTCTGTGGTGTGATGAGGTTGATCCAACCTTGTAAAGTGAAGCAATGTGGTTCCTTGACAAAAAAAAACAAACAATTTTTTTTCCAAAAATTTTATATATAATATAAACATTTAATATATAATATAATATAATATAACCTCAGAGAACATCCAAGTTTTTTTCTTATAAGTCTGAGTTTTTTCTCTGAATATTATCCCCTCCCCTGGCTCCGTAAATGTTGTATTTTAACGTGCAATGGCCCTAATACGCCGTCATATCAGAACATAATCTGCAGATTAGTTGATGATGAAAGTAATGGGTGTATCTGTGCTAAAATGATGAGGTGATATAATTTTACGGTGCAGCACAGAAGGAGATATTCATTTATCTTGACAAAGATCTGCAGAAACTTTTTTCTTTTCCTTTGTGGAAAGACCGATGAAAGAAACCCTCGATGAGGAACATACACCGTCTATCTGAGGCTGAACAGAGGATTTAAAAGAGTTTATAGTGCAAGAAACTCCTCTATTCTTGTGCTGTAAAACAATTCAGTGACCAATTAATTTGCATTTGGGGAACAAATTATTGCTTTAAAATGAATAAAGTACTGATGTTAAAATACACTTTTCCACATTCAGGCTCTATTATTGTTTCCTTGTGACGTCACCACCAGTGTTCACAGTTAAATACAGACTGAAACAAAAAAATTGTCACTCTCCTTCACAGCGAAGCTCCTGATTTAACAACACTGAAGCTGAATGCACTTCACAGTGCTGCTAATAAGAGCAACAATATGTTCAAACCGGTACATCACACCTGAACATCACACTCAGCTCCCCTCGCTGCTCTCTTTCTATATTTACTGAAGAGGCTGCAGAGTTTTATCATCTCTACACGCTTTGAGTGAGCACTTCTTTACTACCGGAGAGGTTTAGGTCCTCTCCCACCTCTCCTCAGCTTTAATACCGCGTAGGATGAGAGGAACAATTCTGTTAAAATGTAGAGAAATCATCATTAACAGTAAGAGCCTGGTTGTTATTTTTTTTATGAGTGGATACTCACTGGTTGAGGAAGGCGAACAGGTAACGCATCACCACCAGCGTCGCCCTCGGGACCCCCAGCAGGATCTTACGGATGCACTGCGCCCTCTCGTACATGTTCTCGATCCCTGCGGCAAGAAACACACATCAGAACGCTTGGCCGTTGTTCTATTCACTCTTTGGTTGTTTTAACTGCATCCTTTTCTAATGCAGAATTAGGCTGTTTAGCAGAGAGGGAAGGTTTTTCTGAAGTATCTTTTCTGTGATTTCTAAGCAGATTTATGGACATTTATTCTCAATGGACATCAGCAGCATTGCACATTAGCAGTAGAGAGACGGCGGTACTCACGGACGCAGGAGATGAGGTCATTGAACCGTTCCTTGGGAAACAGCGGGTTCTCCAGACCCCGGAAGTAAAGCTTCAACACTCCAGCCACAGAGTTGATGTCGTGGTTGCTCTCCTCGTCGATCAGCGGGTCGTTACCTGGACGACGACACACAACGAGTCAACCACATCGCTACCCACCTGAAGCTGTCGATCATGTGACCTTCAGAGTGACGTTCTCACCTCTCTCGAAGGAGTTCTTGATGTCGTTGACCTCTACCTGAGATCCCGACACCCGGAATATGCCCTGATGCTGAAGACCTGTTGGGAACAGACGGGTGTTTATCTTTCTTTGAGACTTTTCAAGACCTGCAGATACCTCAGATTTTACAAAAAAGTATTTGTTGCAGTAGTTGGTGAAACCACTAGAGCATGTATTTCTCATTAATAACAGCTGAACGTTGAAACTCACCATGTAGGTTGATGTAGCGGATGCAGCTCTCCACAAGCAAGGGTATGGCTTTAGTTGAATCCTATAAACACAATGATCAAGTATATAATTATGGTTGGTTATTGTTTATATATTCAATCTAATTCTGAAGCTCTTATCGACTCCTGGTTCTGATTCTTCAGAGTCAGCATTATTTTCAGCAGATTCAGACTGGCGTAGACAATTATTTGTCATAAATGAGAAGGGATATTGTGATTATTTTTGGTAAAATAAGGTAAAATAAAGACAAGCATTCTCTATCTTACCCTGCAAAAGTTAAAAGATAAATTTGTATTTTATTATGTGAATCATTTTTTTTTTAAATTCCATTTTTTTTTTACACTTTCTTAATGAGATTTTCCAAAAAAAACATAATCATTGTATAATCATATCAACATACACAAGACAAAGAAAAAAAAAGAATACATTAAAAATTAAATAAATATAATTAATAAATTTATAAATAAAAATATAAAATAATATATATAATAATATAAAATATAATAATTTCATTTTCATAAAAATTAGCTATTTTATATTTTTATTTATGTATGTATTTACTACTTACATTTATTTAATTAGTATATATAAATAACAAATACATAAATAAAAATATAAAATAACTAATTATTATGAAATTAAATTTTATATCATGCTCTCCATATTAATGCTAGAAAAATTAAAAATGGTGTGTAAATTGCTGATTTTTGTAACACTAACCCTACTAAATCACATTTTTTATTTCTGTTTATAGACGCCTCATACTCGATAGATATATACTGTATGTGCATTTCCACTACAAAGAGCACTTCGCTATACTGTCATATATACTGTACATAATATTTGATGATTTTTAGCATCTTTTAGAATAATATTGACAGAAAAAAAATATACATTAAATGTTTGTTTGTTTGTTTTTTCCCTGAAAAACATGCAAGAAGTGTCTGCATGCCTCCTCTCAGGTGTAAGGTAGCAGCCTTTATGTAGCCTTTGTGTGATTTTAACTGAACTATAAAAGTGAGGAAATGGTATTTCTAGAGAAAATTACGCTCTTGACTGTCAGCCATTACCAGAAACAGTGCCAAACAACGTACAGCCTGATAAGAGTGAAACTCTACCTGGTGCTTGCTATGGGAGTTCTTCCGCCCACGACTGTAATAAGCAGAGAGAAAGAAAAGGAGCGTCTCAGTAACATTATTATTATTAACGTGAAGAGAAAATATGCACTGCGACATGAGATAATACCTGGTAGTCAGCAGCTCGGCTTTATATCCTGTAAGATAAACACAAAGATTTAAAGGCAATAAATGCAGTCTGTGTTATAAAATATAAGAGAGAAGAAGAAATGAGAGAGAGTTTCTGTTGGTCTTACCTTCTGCTAAAGCTTTCTTCAGTATGTCATGTTTGGCCTGCAGCTTGGAGATGAGATTACTTCCCTCCAGATACTCGCGGAATTTCTGAGGATCGAGACATAAAACACATTAATTATTATTAAATGTTAAACGAGAGCAAATTATTTCATTTTTTAAGCATTTTAACATGACTTCAAGGTGCAAACATGAGTCTGTTTTGTATTTTCTTTCCACAGCCGTGAAATACACACTAATTAATTTCATTCATTCATTCCTGATCCCGCCTCCATCTAATACAAGTTAATGGGTGTAAAAAGAACCACTAAAACAACAGGATTCATGAGTGACTGGCTGAGTAGCATCGATAATATAATAATAATAATATTATAATAATAATAGTAATAATGTAAATATATTGATTCTGGCATTAAAAAAGTCTATTTAAAAATCGTAAAAATACATAAAAGAATACATTTTTTCCCACCCATAACGACAATCAAGTCAATATTTATGTTTTTGAAAAACAGGGACTGAATGTCATCTTTAAAGAGTAACTCAACACCTCCTGTAAGTCTTGTATTTGCTGACCTCCAGTGGTTTAACTTCTCACCAGTGATGTACAGGTGTACTCTGGGACCCTGTGACATCACTGCTGGGTGTGGTTACCACAACTCAGAGGTGAAACTTTGAACCATCTTCCTGCTGTTACATTAACTCTATTAGTGTGAAGGTGACGCTGTGCTGTTCTCTCACAGTGAAGTAGAAGAGCTCCGTCTCCTGCTGGTTGGCTCGTTTCTTGGCCAGACTCGGTTTGTTCAAGTATCCGTCCGACACGCTGGACTTGACCGACTCGGAGGACGGGCTGTGGGTGAAGCTCTGGGACACGTCGAAGTCCTCCAGCACCGTCATGTCCTGCAGCGTGGTCAGAGTCGCTCCCCAGGTCTTCTTCACCTGGACGGGGGGACAGACAATGGAGAGGAGCCACTTGAGGTTCACACTAGTTTCACAGAGTTAAATACCTGAAAAATCAACGTCACATTCATCAAACCGGTGCAACTATTGTGTGAATTTCTACAATATCAAAGTATATATCATTAATGTCGTCAACAAAAACTGTGACGAAAAGTATTTTTTTACGATCATTTTTTTTCTATGAACTATGACGAAATGTTATACATTTTTTGTCAACAAATAAAAACTAAAAACAGATCAGGGACTACTGATTGTGGTCTGTAAACATCACAGGATCTTCTCTATGGAATATCGGACTTGCCAAAATTAAAAATTAATGAATAAATAAATATGCTATTAAAAGTAGCAAAAATAAAATAAAAAAATAAATGTAGTCGTTAATTAAATGATAAAATGTGACATAAATTGATATTTATGTTTTAATTTATATTTTTATTTGTTTACTTTTGTATTAATTCCCTTATTTATATACTCTTCTGTTTAATTTCCACTTTTATTTATTTATGTATTTATTTTAATGACTTTTTAAATTTATTTTTGCATTAATTTTTTATTATTTTCATATTTATTTTTAAATGTATGTATTTATTTATGTGTTCAAGCATTTATTTATATTAATATTTATTTATTTATTTCCCCAAACTTATTTATCTCTGTATTCTTTTCTTTATACATTTATACATACATTTGTTTTTTGTCTTCCACTGTTGTTTTAATTATAAAAGCCCAATCATAGACAATTTTAAATAAATAAGTAGCCTAAATTAAAGAATAAATAATTAAATCCATGATTTGGGCTGTAAGTGATTAAAGTTTCATTTATCACAGATAAAACCATCACCGTTATAAAGCTGTTTTCCTGTTGCTGTGAGGTAGAGAGGACCTTGGATTTTGCAGAGAAAGCATGAGTATCCTGCACAAGGTCAGTCCCAAATTACTCCACCAAACGCTGAATACATCACTCTGTGAGGCTTCAGCAGGTAGGACATTTGATAAATATGAGCGCAGAGCTGCATGTGAATCTATTTTTCCACCTCAAAACAGCTCTGAACTTCCTGTATAGACGGACGACTGCACACCTGAATAAATGTCATCGCAGCACAACGCTTCACGGATCACCAGTTATGAATTATGAATTATTTCAGGGTGGACTTTCATTTCCTAAAACGTTTGATGAAGTGTGTGTGTGTGTGTGTTTATGTAGACCACATATGCAAAGTGTGTTTGTAGTTACAGCGAGGATAATGGCTGTTAGAGTGTTTTTATTTGTGCATGATAATCAGGGTGTTTGTGAGCTGCTGAGACGTGCAGACGCAGCTCATTAATCCAGACTCCTTCAGCATCTTTATGCCCTTCAGGGTGAGTCAACAGCTGCCCTCTGTGCTCGCTACACAACAACAGGGAGGACGCCGCACGCCAAGTTTATTTTTAGAGGCTACATCTGCGACATTATCACCCCATTAAAACTGTATACATTACCATAACTCTGTGCAAAGTTTGTAGCTGTCAGATGAACATTTTAATCATAATCAGGGAGGTTTTTGGCCACAGTAGTGGAGTCCATACTGGTGCAACACTTGAAATATCTCAACAACTAACGGACAAATTGCCAGGAAAGTTGGTGCAATCATTAACAGTCTCTGAGGAAGAAATCCAAATGAGTTTGGTGACTTTTCATGTAGTGCAGGTCTGGTTCCAGACCGTCCACATCTCAGATACTTTCAGTGATTTAAATAGCTGTTATTGAGCTCATCGGGAGCCGTTTCCCTGATGGGAAAACAACCGTGCTAATCAGATCTTTGTAGAAAGAAAGAGAAAGTCTGAGAAGAAAAATGGCCACAAAAATGACAACAAGACTAGATGACGCTGACAAAGCTGTACAGGTTGTTGTATATAATGTTAATTCCTCCGAGCAAATGTTACAACAGCTTCTGTGTTGACTGAAAATGACTGACTGGTTAGAGCAAAATAAAATAAACTCCCTCCCCCCAAACAGAAATCGGCAAACATGAACACATTAGTCATGTTTCCATTAAATAGTCAAGAGAATTTTTAAACTTTTGAAACACGTTTTCATCAGTGTTAATTAATTTAATGAAAACTATGATGAAATATGCTCATCAGCGTCATTTTTTTCCATGACCAAGATGAGATGATGACAAAACGGCACCGCCGGCATTAAACACTAACGGTGACGATATCAAACATGCAATATTGTTGATGAAAAAAGACTAAAATGTAGTGGAGAGATGTGGAGAAATCCTTAAGCTTGACAGCCTTGAAGTGACTACTTATGGTCACTAAGCTTTGATTGGACAATCCCTGTTCAGGGGAGGAGTTTAACGCACCACAGTCCTGCACCTGGTCGGGTACCCGCGAAAAAGTTGTGTAACAGGTTAAAAAATACATTTATACAAATTCACGGGTAGAAATGAACAAAATGTTGGCAGTGAGAACAAAAATGTTTTTTTTCTGGAGAAATCAGAAATTAAAATTATTTTTAACATCTAATTTAGCTAATATTATCCAGCATAATCAGCCGCCAGGATTTATTTTTTATTGTGAAAGCCTGGCACTATTTGCATATTTGCCATCTTGGCATCAAGCGCAGCCAATGACGGAGACTTTTCCTTGGCTGGATTTGTGATTCAAGAACGGAGAACCCAACTTTAACAAGGGGCTGTGTGTTTAATCACGGGTCGGGTTCCGGTAATGACATTTGTGGGTGTGGTTTTGCAAAAGTGGACCCATGCAGGACTCAGGACTGCAGGAAATACATTTGTAAGCATGAGTAGTTATTGTGATAAATGTGGACATTTTGAGCATCGCTTTAGTTTATGTGTCTTACCTCTTCGTTCTCGATCTTCAGAGACGCCAGGCGCGTCTGCAGCTGCGTGAGGCGGAGGTTGAGCTCAGCCTGGAGCTGCGGCTGGGAGGCGATCTGGGTCACCTGACAGGAAGTGAATCAAATCAGGAAATAAATCAATGTCCAGAGAAAACAACAAGTCAGATATGTGTCTTTTATTTTGAAAAAGGAAGTCAATTTGAGAATGTCAGTGCTACAAAGATTATTCTAGTTAGAGTTATGATGCTAATTCTCTCTTGATACATATTTAAGAAATGAATGTAATAATAATAAGTCACATCGGTGTGTTTATTCCAACATTTTTATCTCCAAAAATAATCCAAAAAAGTGACAAAACGTAGGACTCTTGTGGTTAATATGATATACTGACTGCGTCGCCCATGTGTGCCTGGAAGCTGAAGCGCTGCGGGGGGCAGAAGGCGGTGGGGTAGAGGCCCAGCAGACGCTGCCGGTCTCGGGCGGGGTCCAGGCCCTCCACGGCCCCCTCCAGCACCTCCAGACCCGCCCTCCTGGAGGCTTCAAGGCTCAGTTCGGCTGATAGGTAGGTCCTCAGAGCCCGGCTCAGACTGGAGTGGTACCCTAGGTCACAGCACTGGGACAAAGAGGATGGACAATATTGATAACTTGAGTTGAGCATAGTGTCCCCATGACATCCATTTTCTCCGTTAAAAAATGAGACCAGACTTCACTGCAGCGTTCGTGAGTTTGAGACTTTCTGCAGACAGCCTGCAGCTTTTAGACTCACAAAATCCACCGACCTCTCCAGTGATGAGTAGAAACAGAAACTTATACTCACGTCTATAATGTCGGGCAGGTCGTGGATGTAGTATTTAAACACGGAGGCGTTGGTGGCCTCCAGAGTCAACAGATACTCGTTCCTGGCTTTAAGAGTCTTCAGCTTGTTCTCAGAGTACTTTGCCTTCCTCTAATGAAGAAAGAGACACAGATTGAATCCAGAAAACAACTCACTCTCATCATTCATCAGAAAGGTTCTCCTCCTCATGATGTGTCATTTAACCTGTATCATGAATAATATTATAGTCCGGTAGAGGAGAAGAGGCTGTTGTCTTTCAGCAATAAACACATTTGAATCATCCATCAGTGTCGTTTCGTTTATAATTTCAACTTTTACAGAAAAAATATAGCAGTACATACGTGCAAATACAAACTCCAACGCATCAAAACACACTACAGAGCTGTCAGTTTAGGTTAATATAACACCACGGGGTTAATAGGTCACCAATCTAACCCAACAATGGTGTGCATATGACACTCAAGACTGCAAAGGATACAAATTGGCGGCATTAAAAGTATGCCGAATTATCTATTGGCAGCTCCAATATGCAGTGTACTCATGGATGTACAGTCAACTATCACTGGATTACTGTGATACTGAAGAAAAGTTAAAAATGTGATGTTTCTCGGGCAAGTTCTGAATCTTAATCTGTCTTTTTTTCTATGATTTCTTGTTTAAAGGGATGGTTCGGGTTTTTTTAAGTGTGGTTATATGAGGTACTTCTCCATAGTGGATGGAGTTAAGGGAATTGAGACGCCCCCCCGTACCTTCTCCCTCATCTTCTCCATCTTGCGGGCGGCGTTACGTCTTTGGTGGCGCTCTTCTATCCGCAGGCCGAACACCGGCTCAACCCCTCCGCTCGTCCCCGACACACCCTTCACGCGGCCCTCCTGGCGCTCCGCGTCCCGCAGCTTGGTTTCCGCGCTGATCGTCTCCACGTGGTACATGTGATACGTCTTCATCACCTAGGTAACAGCAGCCAGTAATAACAACAACAGCGTCTGAATCAAATGGACCAGAGAAACTGGAAAACAACGTTCCGCTGCAGCCTTTTATTCCTCAAGGTTATCAGGTCCTCTCTAATCTGATTCTCTGTGTTTGGACTAGAAGCTTTTAAGGCAGCGCTCTGACTGGAATCAACTCTGACTTCTGACAGACAATAATCAGAAAATTTAGTCCTTTAAGGCTCCTTCAGACCTGAAGAATAATGTCAGAAAGGCAGAAGTTCAGAATGAAAACACATCTCTGAATGTGAGCTTACGAAACATGTCCACTGTGCCTCTTTACCTCGGCCCAGTTTCTAGTTCATTCTGCACAAACAAAAACTACTTTAATGATTTTTCAACCTTTTATTTGATGCTTTGTCTGCCTTCTTTTACAGGGTGTCTGCAGATATCGGAGCGTTTAATAGTTCTTTTTAGACCAAATATAAAGAAATGTCTGTTAGCTTTGTGTAAAACTGATTTAAAAACGTTTTGAGACTTTTCAGAGAGCTGCTGACTTACGGTGTAAAGCTCGTTGAGAAGCTTCATGAGGTCTTCCTGAAGCTGAAAGATGATCTCCTTACTCTGATAGAAAACAGAGAAATATCATTAGCACAAAGTAAATACTGTGCATTCACACAGTGTGACAGTAAGTACACATTTTGAGGTACTTTACTGAGTATTTCCATTTTAAGCTAAACTAGGGCTGTCAATCAATTAAAAATATTTAATCGCAAATTATTCGCACATTTTTTATCAGTTCAAAATCTACCTTAAAGGGAGATTTGTCAAGTGTTTAATACTCTTATCACCATGAGTGGGCAAATATGCTGCTTTATGCAAATGTATGTATATATTTATTACTGGAAATCAATTAACAACACAAAACAATGACAAATATTGTCCAGTATTTAGCATTTAACATAAAAAATATGCTCAAATCATAACATGGCAAACTGCAGCCCAACAGGCAACAACAGCTGTCAGTGTGTCAGTGTGCTGACTTGACTATGATTTGCCCCAAACTGCATGTGATTATCATAAAGTGGGCTTGTCAGTGAAGGGGAGACTCGTGGGTACCCATAGAACCCATTTTCATTCACATATCCGGAGGTCAGAGTTTTTCCTTTGGAGCGTTATTTAACCTCCTTTCTGACAAGCTAGTATGACATTGTTGGTACCAATGGATTCATTAGGTTTTCTAGTTTCATATGATGCCAGTATCTTCACTCTAGCTCTAAACCTGAGCCCGCTACAACATTACTCATTACATACTCATTCTAAGCTAACAAAAACAGAACGATTATTAGTTTTAGATGATTTTACACTAATGAAAACAAACTTATGAATATGATGTTACATTTCTGCTTATAGGTCCCCCAAAATGTAACACACTGTTCTTTTAAACAGCAGACGAGAAAGCAGCAAATGAGTATTGAAAACGTTTCAATTCACAATCGATGTGTCATCTGATCGACCTTTTCAAACTATGGTGCTCCGATCAAACTATTCAGAACGATCGGAGCACCGTTATGCATCAGTATTAATCTAATAATGTCAGAGACATTTTAATGCACAATGAGTACTTTTAATTTTCATACTTTAAATGCATTTTGCGTCGAGATTATTTCTTTGGCATGCAACAATGGTCTCCGGCTGGAATCGAACCAGTGATGTAGCGGTTATGTAGCATTGATAAAAATATTGATTACAGCCACTTTAAGTAAAAGGTCTGAGCACTTCTCTCAGTGTAAAGACATACAGGTGATCCGAGCAGCACCAGATGAATAAAAGGACAAACAAATTAATTCATAAAGCTCAAACTGGATCCCGGTCTCATGCATTAAACAGCTCCAGTTATGTGGCAGCACATTAATATTACATTATGCTAAATGCCTGTGGATTCCCAGGATGGATGGATCCCGTTCCCATAGCGCCCGCTGAGAAAAAGATCAGCTGAGCCCGTCGCCATGGCCACAGGACTGTCAGCGTTGTCATGGCCACCCGGCCGTCCGTCTCCTCCTCAGAGCAGAGTTAGAGAGAGGACACGGCGATGTGATGGAGGTCTGACTGTTTATAGCTGCTGGCGGCCGCTGCACTTTAGTCAGTATGAATAAAAGAGGAGCCGGAGGACAGATTAATAATGAACGCGCTGAGCTAAAGTTGGAGGCGGTTTTCGGGCGTGCGTGACTGTGCGTGTTTAATTTGTTAAACTCCGAGGCAGCCCGACCGACCTCGGGGGAAAACTGACTTTACTTTTCATTAGAATCAACTCTGGTACTCAAAGACGCCGCATGAAAAAATAACAAGCCTAGAGGAAAAGTCTCAGCACATTTACTCACTGAAGTACTGTACTTCAGCTCAATACTGAGGTACTTGTACTTTACTGGAGTACTTCCATTAGATGCTACTTTATACTTCTACTTCACTATATTTATTTAAGAGCTATAGGTTACTATTTACTTTTCAAATTAGGATTTTAACATGATCAGTTTATAAAATATGATCCATTGTAGGTCAGAAAAAAAAAGCCAGGGGAGGCAGGTAATATCAGTTTTATATTCCGAGAAAAAACTCGGAATTTCTGAGATTAAAGGGGTAAATTTATGAGAAAAAAACTCACAAATTTACAAAAAAAATCTTGAATATTCGCTAATATTAAAGCAGTAAATTTACAAGAAAAAAAACCTCACAAATTTACAAGAATTAACTTGAATATTCTCTGAGATTAAAGCGGTAAATTTATGAGAAAAAATTCACAAATTTCTGAGAAAAAAACATGAATATTCTGAGATTGAAGTGCTAAATTTACAAATTTACGAGAAAAAACCTCGAGGAACAAAATCTGCCAGTTCTGTATATTATTATAATATATACAGTATAATGGGAAAAAAAACGTATTTCAAGTTATTAAATTTTTTGCAAAATTATAGTGCAGTAATCTGTTTCATTCTGTCTTGTTTCAAGCTTTTTAACAAATTGATTAAAATTAAAACACAATATTTTTACTCCAGGGAAAATAAGGCTTTAAGGACATAATTATAAACAGAAATGTATCGGAAACTTTTTAAATATGTTTTTTTCATTACTGTTTTTTGCATCCAGCACTGTTTTGTTTCGAGGTGATGTCAGGAAAGTTTTAAATTAATTCATTTAAAATAAAAACAATATTTCAATCATTAAACATCTTTAATCTGCAATTAAAGATTTTTCACTTGTTTTAAGAAAATAATGTTTTTAGGACTCAATCCTATAATAAAACACCAAAAAAGACGTAATTTTTCTGCATAATGAGTACCATTACTTTTGATACTTTACGTACATTTTGCTGATAATACATCAGTACTTTAAGATAAAATATTTAATGTAGGATTTTTCCTTGTAATGTGTGGTTTTACGACATCTTCCACCGCTATTATCTCCCCACTTCAGGCCTACTGAACGTTTCCCTTCTGATCTGTGATGAATCCCTGCAGCATGCTAATGTACAAAAGCTTTACAATTAAATATTAATGAATGAAGATTCACTTTCCTCTACATTAAGTACACATGTGAAGAAAAACTGCCGGATTTATTACATTTTCTTTATCCTCTTTTGCTCAGCCGGTGAACATGCTTCACTTCACAATCCATTACTGGAGACTGCGACAGATTTAGAGCCGGACACTGAGGGGATATATGGGGACGTCTACTGGAACATTTATATAGATTTACAGTAAAACGTTGGCTTTATATTGGCAATAAAACACCACCTTAATTACAGGTTATTACGGAGGTCCCATGACGTGTCGTGTCAGAAGCTTTTCTATCCTGAGAATAAGTGCTGTGGTCAGTGTTGCCAGATTGGACGACCAAAAAGTGGCTCTATCAGAGACTAAAACCACCCGATGGTCATAAAAGTGTTGATTGCTGTCTGTGGCTCTAAGCTCCAAGACGTGAATCTCTAAAACTTTTAAAAAAACGTTAAACTCTATAATTTGACCTCTGCATTTTACCCATCCTTAGGCGCAGTGGAAGCGACCGGTTCAGTGTCTCAAGGATACTTCAACATGCAGAACCGAGGATCGAACCGCCTACCTTGCGGTTAAAGGACAACCCGCTTTACCCACTGAGCTACAGCCGCCTCACATCTCTAAAAGATAGATTTGCTACCTTATACTTTGTCTACAGATCCGATCCGTGACTCAAAAGTGTGAGTTTTGTGATCCGTTGCGCCCCCAGTGTTCATGGTAATGAAGTACAACAGTGCTCTATGGTTCAGAGGTAAGAAGAGATATCAGACTAACCCTTTTCAGGAGGCGGGCAGAGTCCTCGCTGATGTGTGTGAGGCGGCTGATGACGTTGTTCAGGTAGAGGTCGCTGAGCGTGGCGTGGTCCTTACTCTCCCTCCTCACCTGGAAACGAGAGAGACAGAAAGAGACAGAGGTGTGATGAAGGAATATGTCTGATGTTTTCATATTTCTTATTATAAAAGAGTCTCAAGCAAACACTCAAACACACACAACCGACCTGGTTTAACAGCAAGTACCAGCAGTTGACCGGAGAGAGCAGGTTCTGATCCTTTCTGGAAGAAACAAGAGCAGAAAAATATGTATCAATTTTAATTTTTCTATTTACAATTTTGACCTAATAGAAGACAAATCAAATCAAACACAAATGATATATATGCATTGATTTCTTACTTGTATTGCTGATGGTCTTTCGTGCTGCGTGTTTTGGCCATGAACCTCTCGGCGAGCTTCTCCAGGTTTCGGGAATACTCCGTCTCGATCTCGGACTTTTTCCTGAAGAAGTCCTGCAGGTCCTGAAGCAGCTGGACTCTCATCTCGGTCTGCTGCTCCAGACAGCGCTGCTGCTCCACCAACTGGGCCCGAACATCTACACACACACACACAGATGGACATCAGTGCGAATTACACACTTTAGACAATTTGTTTATCCGTGGCAGCAAAATAACTGGAATATTTATCTTTCATTGTAACGCCACAAAGATTGCTTCTGTACAGTTCATTCATCTTGTTGTTGACATTTCACTAAAATGGAAGGAGTCTCTGTCTGTTTGTCCTTCGATTTCCGTCCAAAACATTTGCACGGAAATTTATAAAACTGATTTTGTCGGTTCTTATGAATGCTTGCACAGCCCTGCGGAACATTTGTGCGAGGGAAAATGATGGATGGACCTTGACTTCAGCAGTTTGTTATACAGAGAGCATACAGTATATTTGTGGGGCCTTGGAAGAACGGGAGTTTGTTTTCAGGGTAACGGACTGTCTGACAAATGGGCTTTTTACGGTCCAACGTTGGTGGTGTTTCCGAATAACTAGCTTTTATATCTTGTATTTACCAGAGATGTGCTCATAAGTGTCTTGGAAATAAGTCAGCATGAAAAAAGCATAACTAATTGACCAAAGAAATCATAGTCGACTAAGATCCAAACGAGCGATTAGTCGACTAACTGATTAAGAGGAGGCAGCCCTGAAAACCCAAAGATATTCAGCTCACAGGGTCATAAAACAGAGATTCTTCTCATATTTGAGAGGCTGAAAACGGTGAATGTTTAGCGTATTTGCTTGATTAATTATGTTTAATAAATGTTTAATTTTCTGTCCATGGCCTAATCCGTTAAATCAGCTGTTCAGCACCGCCCCTCCTCTTCTTCTTCCTCCCTTTTAATCCCTTATAATTACTGATGAAGACGGTCCATTTCTACTCCGAGGAGTCACCTTGGACGACATCCTCTGGCCGCATTGAAAAACCGACACACATAGACACTCCCTGTGTGCACACACACACGCATATACACACACGCACACACACGCGCACACTATCAGTCAGTCCTACAGTCAGCATGGTAATGCCTGGCTGCACGCTTCACTGGTCGAGCTGTTTCAGAGCTGAATCCATCTGCAGCAGGAGGGAGGGAGCGGGAACAGAATACACAATGGTAACACACACACACACATACACACACACGCACACACACACACACACACACGCACACACATAAACACATACAGACACACACAAACACACACCAACACACACACACAGACAGACACACACCAATCCCTGAGGGGACCCTATCCACTCCACTACCTGTTGTCTTGGCAACCACACACTGCGTGCGAACCATGTGATGAGGAAGGTGAAGACAAGAGCTCGGATCTGCCGCATCGACACACACACGCACACACACACACTGGACATGCTTCATAGATCTCTATAGAAACACCGCCATGGCCTTCGGTCCTCACAAGTCTATGAAACTCTGTGTATTACTGTATGTGTTTGTGTTTATTGATTGTGGTCGTTGCTGTTTGACTAATTTAAAATGGCTGCCGTCTCAGACACACTGAGAATGTGCAACACTTTCATATAAATGAACGTCTGCTTCGCTGCAACACATTTCACCCTGGGCGTGGAGAGAATACTCGCTTCTGATTGGTTCGGGGCATCCCAAATATGGTTTGCGGCGTCCCAGCGGTCAGAGGTTTAATCACACTTGTAAATTGGTGTTGGGCCTCTGTTGTGTGCTGCAGGTAACCATGGCAACACTACTGATGCTCTAAAGGAATAGTTTGACATATTGGGAGGTATTCGCTTTTTTTGCTGAGAGTTGGGAAAGAAGCCGGTTAGCTTAGCTTAGCATAAAGACTGGAAACAGGGAAATAGCTAGCCTGGCTCTGCACCTTTAAAACTCACAAAATAACACGTTAAATCTCATTGTGTACTTTAGGGCTGCTCGATTATGACAAAAATCATAATCACGATTATTTTGGTCAGTTTGGAAACATCATGCATTTAGAAAGAACATTCTGTAGCATACGTTTTAAAGTTAAATGCATCAATTAAGAGATTAGATCTATGATGAACTGTGTGCTCTAGTAAACAACGGTGATGACACGTCGAAAAAAGTCACACACAGAAAGCATGGTAGACAAAACGGGGTCTGTGTTTCAAGATGGGTCAGGTGGGTTGCCGACATCGCCGCACTGAGGACAGTCCGCCCCGGTTGACAGTCACGCCGGGAGCAGGAGCCTCATCCCTCCTCGTCCCTCATAGCGAGCACTAAGCGGCGAGGTCCAGGCGAGGGGAGCTGTAAAGCGTCACCCCAGGCCTTTCCAAGCCAACCAAGAGATGGTCGTGGTGCGTGGGGAAAAATACGTAGAGACCGAAGTGTAAAAACGACAAACCCTGAGGGGTTAGGTGTTGGATTAATTGTTCTGCTTACTTGCGGTTTATTAAGCTGTGATTGGGCGATCGCTGTTCCGGAGGGGGAGGGGTTTAGCAGGCGGTCGGCTATCATCACAAATAAATCATTGCTCGTTCAATTCAAATATCGGAACATTTAGTCGTACGTTATCTTGTACATTGTGGTTCCATGGATGTATAAGACGACTTAGATACGGTACCACCGCTCAGCCTTGGTTCCAAGTTTTTCCAGTGGCCACTCGCGGCTACAAACAGAACAGAATTTGTCTTTTCCGTCATCGATCAGCAAAAAAGCCCAATGAAAAAGGGTGACATCTGTGAAAATGCCCCAAATAACAATAGGTTCCTTTAGTTTCAGAGGTTAGACTACATCCACCAGAATCCCATTAGAGAAGTTTAATGTTTTACTTCCATACTACACCTCTTTATATGCACATTTTCATTGGTACAACTTCATCGCCTGGCTGTTTGACGAGGAATAGCTGCTGTATATTTAACCTATCACATCAAATATCCACATAACTAATGACTGTTGCGGTCCTCTTTCCCAACCGTTTATCATTTCACTTGCAACAGTCGACATATAGAAACTAAAGACCAGATATTCTCTCAGGCGACGTATCTGCGATGTGTTTGATCTCATGGAATAAAACAAACTAGCTCCATGTAGCAGACTTTCTTTGCCTTTCTAGCAAATCCCAGTCATAGTTTCCGCAGGGATTTCAGACTCCACATCAAAGAGACGTTAACTTCACTGCCGACAAAATGATGTGGTACATTTCCTCTTTACATAAACGGTTACCACCAGAGGAAGAGCTGCTCCGGAGACTCAAATATTTCAGCAATTATCAAGAGGACTGCCAAGAAATTTTGTACCAACATCATGATGAGTTGTAATAACTTTAGTGATCCTCTGACTTTTCGTCTAGCGCCACCGGCAGGTCAAACTTTCAAATACCTGCAACACTAATGACATTCAGCCTCAGCTGTACTTTGTGTTTGGTGCTAAATGGCTAAATTAACATGGTGAACATTACATCCGGTTTTGGACAGTTAGAAAACGTCTCCTTGGGTGTTCAGAATATCATGATTTGCATTTTTCTGCTCATTTATAAACCAAACAATACATCAATTAATCCAGAAGATAATCAGATTAACTGTCTGCTGATCAGCTGATAGTGAAAACAATTGTCAGCTGCAGCAGAGGAGAGTGTGAATGAAAGGTTTGCTGTTGCAGAAAAAGAGGAGGATTCAGGCAGATCCAGCGAGGAGGCGAGATTATATCAATGAAACTCCTCTGCTTGGATCACAGTCAATTGAAAGTGAAAGGAGGACATCCGCCGCACTTTAACTTTTGATGTGTGAAACGCTTCTTCTTAGAAAACCTCCTCGTGCGTCCTCGTAACACCCCCAAAGACAAGACTCAGCCTCTTTGATCAGAGCAGCTACAGTCGGCATCAGCACAATGTAGCACGGTGGGAAAACTACGCAGACACTATAGCGAGCAGAAAGAATTTGTCTCGAGAAATCTGCGGACTGATTCAATCGGAGAGCTCTACAGAGAGAGATTTGTTGCTTTAGCTGGCGGGACGGAGCGCTCAGGTCAGGCACCGCCAAAAGGTGTCAAGGTTATTTTCTTCGTTCAAAGTGACATTTAGCAACATTTTCACACTAAAAGAAGTCCATTTTGCTTTATAACCACATGAAATCTGGATCCGTTACGTCCTGGACAAAAACAAAATTAATTTCAATCACCTACGTTTCTCCACATTAGTGAGTTTATAAGCACACAGCTCTGAAACATGTCCCAAGAAGACTGCCATTTGTTGAGATGAAGACAATAAAAAGCAGAAAAATTGAATCCGCTTGCCAAAATCCTCAGTGTGATGAGCACCTGGAGACGACGGGCGTCTAGACTTCCCTCTTTAAAGAGTCTGAGCTCCAGCAGTGAAATGATTTCAGCTGCATTCTCATTATACATCTAGAAACACTCCCATCAAAGAAAATCCATGTGTGTCTCCAGTGACAAAAAAGATTTTATCTCACGTTAAAGCTGCCTCCTTGTAGTTAAAGCTGGCCGATATGGCCTTACAATGACTTGTGGTCAAAAACGTAATATTTTAGGGCTTCGTGATGAGCAAGAAACGACCTGCACCACCTGCAAGACTGTCATCGTTATGCATATTCAACCAATACATCTTATCACGTACAACTATGGACTGCAGGTGGGACTAAGTCATTGTTTTGCAAGTCACAAGTAAGTCTCAAGTCTTTGCCCTCAAGTCCTAAACGTTGAGTTTCGAGTCCTAAAAGAAGTCATAATGTGCTCGTCATCACATGGTAATGCCATGTCATTTTCGACCCGCACGTTTTGCATACTGAACTTGTTTTTTTTGTTGAGTTTTTGTACGCAAACAAAATCTTCTTTTGTATCATTTTTCCAACTGGCGCTCAGTAACGTAACGTTAGTTCTTCGTGGTTCTCTGGTGTCGGATTGGTTCATACAAAGTGGATCTGGGGAATTAAGTGTTGCTGGGAATGAATATCGTTAATGTCAGTTGATTCAGGAAATGAAAATGATTCGTGCCACACTTTTTAAATAAAATACTTTTTAATCTTTGGGCTTGGGTGGGAAGGTATCAAGTGTTTTCAAGTCAAAAGGCTCAAGTCCAAGTGAAGTCATGAGTCATTGGTGATAAAGTCCAGATTGAGCTGCATTGGATTACATTGGATTTTGTCAAATCAAGACTAAAGTCATCAAATGAATGAATCGAGTCCAAGTCATGTGGCTGTCATGTGTGAGTCCACACCTCTGGTACCAGATGATTCAACGACAGACATCCAGCTCAATGAACAGTTTCAGCAGAAAACAGAGCAAAGTAAACACTAATTCATGTGTGATTTAAAGGTATGCGGCAGTATAGTTGCTCAATTCACCCAAAATTAACAGAATATTAAGGTTGATGATTGGACATTTCTTGCTAAAAAAGCACCTTGGGAGTCGTAGTTAACTTCTGCCCCCAAGTTTTCATGTACACACGTTTGTATTTGTTGACTTTTTATCAAAGAATCAGGTATTTTCTAACACAGCTGTTCATCTTTTGTACTGATGATTACCGAGCGTCAACTGTTCGTCACCTCACATCGCCTGTGGTCAAAATTAATGGGATGCCAAGAACAGGGACGGGTTTACTGAACTGATCTGTTTGCCATTCTTGATGCTGTTTGCCGTTAGAGAACTCTTAAGAGGAAGCATATTGGGGTTCTTAGAGTCTCAGATAAGGTTTCACAGTTCTTTGTCTGTTATCTCTGTGTCTTTGTAGCTGCTGTCGATGGTTATCACATGTGGTGTAGCGAAAAAATAAATAAATAAACGTCTCAATGTGATCTAGATCAGTGTCTCAGCATAAAGAGGCAAATCACTGAACTGTTGTTGGGAGCAACTAAAGATATGTGGCAAACGATTTTAACAGATAGTTTGGCCTCAGTTTGTCAAAGACAAGACGATTAATTCTTTCAATTTGGGAAGTTGACAATTAATATTCTATGCTGCACAGATGGCAACCTCCAGGTCTGTGCCTTAAACCTGCATTCTTTCTAACAGCCAGCAGGGAGCGACTCCTCTGGTTGCTAAAAGAAGTCTGATTGTATAGAAGTCTATGAGAAAATGAGCCTACTTCTCACTTGATTTATTACCTCAGTAAACATTGTAAACATGAGTTTATGGTCTCAATCACTTGTTTCAAGTCTTCTTCAATACAGCATGATGTTCATTTAGTAAATTATGGTCCCAATTAGGGTCAAATAGACCATAAAGCAGGGGATGCTTTAGAGCGGGGCTACCTTGTGATTGACAGGTCGCTACAATGGCGTTGTCCGGTCTTGGAGTTGTCCGTGTTTTCATTTTAGAACTTCAACCCTTTCACAATGTGTAAATTGTAAGATTTTGGTACCTAAAAATATCATATTCAGCGTATTTTGGTTGCGAAAAACCAAGATGTCAATGGCCAAAATGCCGAACTTGAGGCTTCAAAACAGCAGTCCACGAACCAATGTGTGACATGACGGTGACTACGTCCACTTCTTATATACGGCCGATGATACTGCATGTCAACTTTGTGCAATCAACTAAAGAGAAAATTAATCGGCAACACTTTTCAATCCTTTTTCGAGCAAAAATGTCAAACATTCTCCGGTTTCAGCTTCTCAATAGTCTTGCTGCGGTAGTTACCGGTGTTAGACAGTGGTCGGGCACACACCGGGCTGCAGGTTTCCATGAGGAAATGGACTTGGAACGGACGCTGCGTAGATGATTCATCAATGAAGGCGAGAGAGTAATTGTCAAATTAACTGATAATGAAAATAATGGTTAGTTGTATAATCTATTCTCAGATGGCTGACTTCCTTCCATCCTCAGTGCCGACTAAAACCGGTCCAACTGGTGACTAATTCATTAATTATCCTTCACTCATTCATTATTGTTGGAACGATCTTATCCATCCGAACCCCGTCTTCTTATAATGAGAGTTTTTATCAGTGTGGTGTGATGTCACAGGAACAGGAAGCTCACGCCGCCTTCCCCAGGTGACCGTTACTATGGCGACCAGGTCCAAGGACACGGGGGCAGAGTATACCGCTGGATCATCAAGAATCACACATACACACTCTGACGGAGGGCCTTTTAATTCATAACATTTGACTGGATGAAGAGTCACTTCATTTATTTATCGACGCCCCTCCATCCTTCTCTTGCAGGTATGCAGATGTGAGGTCACTAATCACCTGCATGCACACGCAGGCAAAAACAAGAGCTGCAGCCGCCGCCGCATGCAGCAGGAAACTCTTCATCTCTGCCTGCCGTCTGTCTCTCCTCTCCCCCCTGCAGAGCTCTTTTCTTTCCTCTTTTTTCCATTTGCATTTTCTCATTAAGAAGCTCCTCGCCTGCTTCAGACAGAAGAGGAGGAGGTGTCACACACACACGTTTGGCGAGGTGACGCTCCAAATATCAGGAGCTCGCTCAGTTGAACCACAAAATATGTGCCGTCAGCACTGTGCATAATCTCTCTCCGCTGCTACCTTTCCACCTCACCTCAGCGAGTGGACCCCACCTCCTCCTCCTCGTGAGAAGAGCGGCCGCCACCTCCTGTGTATACATTACACACCACCTCCAGCACGGACCAATCAGGAGCCGGAGCAGGGAGGCAGACTTGGAAAGCACATAGTTACAACGCAGATCTATACGCTGGGCTCTTGGCAGGAGGCGACAGGAGGCGGCCGAGGGGCTTCGTGTGAGCGGTCACTTCAATGCGGGGCATCCCCGAGTGTGGTTTGGCACGCCGCCATGGCCTAGGCCACACAAACACAGGTACGAGTGTGTATAAACAAGACACACACTCCTCCTCGCCACCACCGCCACTGCTCTCCGTTAAATCGAATCACTCAAACTCTGTCGATTGTTGCAGTGACAGAACGAGCACAGCAGGGTGAAGACGGATGAGAGGAGATGAGGAAGGAAGGGAAGGAGAGGAGGAGGAGGAGGAGGAGGGAGTAATTGTGCGTGAGAGGAAGGACATTATTTCTGAATGAAGCAGCTTGAATTTCAAGAGAAAATGCGCTGCAGAGTAAACATTTCATCCTCTTCATACTACGGATTTTGGGTGGGAAAAGAGAAAAGCTGAAAGTGATGTGAGGTGGGGATGGGGATGGGGATGGGGATGGGGATGGAGATGGTGTGGGCGTAGGTGACAAGTGAATATGGAGGTGTGAGGAGCCATGTGGCGAGGGGAAGAGCGACAGAACGACACATGG
This sequence comes from Sebastiscus tertius, assembly GCA_916701665.1. Classification (NCBI taxonomy): domain Eukaryota; kingdom Metazoa; phylum Chordata; class Actinopteri; order Perciformes; family Sebastidae; genus Sebastiscus; species Sebastiscus tertius. The sequence continues at coordinate 43,492 of CAKAOH010039900.1, forward strand.
CTGCCTCTGATGGTATTTTGCAGGTGTCCGAATAAGATGTCGCACCAGTAAAGGTCGGACATTTTGAACTGAGCCAGGTAAGAGAGGTGAAGCACGAAGAAGAAGAAGAAGAAGAGGAGGAGGCAGGCGGCTCCGGCTTTATCTCGCATCACACCTCTGGCTCAGTAAACGAGACAGAGTTGTAGTTGTACTAAAAGGTCATTTGACTCGTCCGTCGCCGCCCCTACGAAGCAGGGATGGTGGTAACCATGGCGCCAGGAGGAGGAGGAGGAGGAGGAAGAGGAAAGAGGAGGGGTTGTCCCATGGTCATGGCAACCACTATTTCAGGCCTGTCATCATCATCACCTTAAGAACATGTTGCCAGTTTAGCATCACGCCATCAGGTGATCTATGGCGACCACACACACACACACACACACACACACACACACACACACACACACACACACACACACACACACACACACACACACACACACACACACACACACATATATATATATTAAAACCCCCCCTCCTCTTCCTCCTCCTCCCCCCCTCAGGCACCATGCAGCACTCAGGATGAACCCAGAAATCCTGACGTCTCATGGTGAGGTGTCAGCTACAACACACACCCTGCACACACACACAGCTGAATGGATGCAGTGCATGGGCATGCTGGCAGACAGGTGTGTGTGTGATGGCTAGTGTGTGTGCATGCATAGGTGAGAAAAAGGTGGGTGTGACTGTGCAAGGATTGTGTGCAGAAATGTTAATGTGTGCATAAATGTTCAAATTAAAATGATCTTACCTTTCACCTGGCTCTCGTATTCTGCGAGGATTTCTTTGTCCTTCTTGCTTTTGTTTGAGTTTGACATGTCGTCACAGAAGGTGAGGTGATCGGCAGGTAAGAAGAAGAAGAAGAAGAAGAAGAAAAAACAAAAGAAGACGCAAAAAAAACGCCGGTTTTTATTTCCCTCCGTGCGCACCGCCCGAGGCCAACATGCTAGTTAGATCCATCCAGTGCCGCAACAACACAGCCAGTATAGTGGCCACGCACCTCCACGCTGAGGAGCAAGAAGAGGAGGAGGAGGAGGAAGAGGAGGGAGGAGGCGCGTGCAAAATCACGCACACTCAGTGAGAAATAACCCTCTCGTGATAAAAGCAATAAAAGGAGGACAAAATCTAATTAAAAGCTGCAGAATGAGCGTCTGCTTCTAACCGTGCAGCTCCTGCAAACACACCCGCGCGCACATGCACATGCACCGGTCTGCAGGGTGGAGGGTGGGGGGGGGCAGCCGGGTGCACGCCCACTAGGTAGTCATGCACACACACACGCGTGCAGAAACACACACACACACTCACACACTGGGTGCACGCTGAGAGAGTCGGTGTTTGATGTTGATCTTCACCTCGCTGTAACCTTTTCACACGTGCACGCGCACACTGGCTGACCACCAAGCCGATAAGCTCGTGCGTGAAAGAGAGTGATGGAGATATGTGTGTGTGTGTAGAGTGAAATGCCGGTGAGGAAATGGGTGTGTCCGCTCTGGAGGCGGGACTTAGTGACGTGATTGACAGTTGAGGTGACCAGTGAGAGTCACATGAGCAGAGCAGCCAAAGACATTAATGAATGGAAGAAGCAGGGGAACAGGTTCAACCATTTATCTACTGGTTTTTAGGGAAATGCACAAAAAATATATTGGAATTGGTGGGTAGATAGTCAATATTAAAAGTCTCTGATCAGGAGCAAAAAAAGAAAAAAGTGCCATCCTTATTTCCAACTGAGCTTTATGACTTTCTAACATGAAATGTTAAAAACAGTGATTTCAAACAGGGACTCTGGCACAGAGACCCTCTAAACCAGGGATCTGCAACCTGAGGCTCCAAAGCCACATTTTTTTATTTTTTATTTAACCTTTATTTAACCAGGTAGTACTCATTGAGATTAAGAATCTCTTTTGCAAGAGAGACCTGGCCAAGAAAGCATCATTTATACATACATTAAAGTTTCAGACTCCACAACATAAAACAAATGCAAAATAAATACATAGCATAATATCATACAAAACACATTTAAATCAAGTGTTTGAAGCCAACGTTAAGGGGAAAATATTCAGAAACACAGATAGCTCCCGATTGACTCTGCTTCTAGGTCTTTCATTAATGTTTTAAATTCATCAAAAGTTATCAGATTTCCCAGTTTCCAGTATTGGTGGACAGATACTCAATATTAATAGTCTCTGATCAGGAGCAAAAAAATAAAAAAGCGCCAGCATTATTTCGAACTGAGCTCTATGACTTTATAACATGAAATGTTAAAAACAGTCATTTCAAACAGGGACCAACCAAACTCTGTTAAAAAAACAGTATATTTTCTCTAAACGTTATCTTACTTACATCACTCTTTTTCAATCAAATCGTGCAAATAGTGATACAAGCACCAAATTTGGCATGATGATTGCCGAGGGGGACACTAAGCAAATAAAAACTATCCTCCACTTGAAAAACCAAGATAGCGGCCATTTTTCAAGATGGCCGCCAAATTGACCTGCTGATAATGATTTATCTCATAGAAATTCATCTACTTGATTGATTTGAGAGATCTTGGTGTCAAATTGTTTTCTGGCATGCTGGATCTATTTTTGATAGATTTAACAATTTTTAACTGCAGTATGGTGGCCATTTTTCAAGATGACAAATTGCCAAATTTACTCGAACCCTTCAGTCACTCTGCCTGGTTCAGTTATTCTTCTATTGTTGTAGCCACCAACCAAACTCTAAAGGTATATTTTCTCTTAACGTTATCTTACTTACATTATGGTCCGGTGCCGTGTAATTTGCAGCGACTGCTAAATTCCTTCAATTTCTAAGCAAAATCTAATATAGTCTTGAAAAAGATATATCAACATCTGTAAAACATACAATATTTGAGTAGAAGTATAAAGTAGCATAAAATGGAGATACTCACGTAAGTACCTAAAATTTTACTTAAGTACAGTAGGCTAACTAAGTAAATGTAATTAATATTAATAACAATACATTTTATATCATGTTTTTAAAAGTAAACAGAAAAAAAATAAACAGTAAAAGTAATAACAATAAAAAACAATCAAATTACATTAAAACAGTATTAAGACAATTAGCCTTAAAGACTATCATATTATACTATATCTATTACTGTCTTTTATTACTTTTTTTAAATTATTTTAAAGAATTACTGTCTAAATGATGAACCTGAAAATGAGCGTGATATGGGACCTTTAAATTAAGGATTTGAGTACTTTGTACTTTGTAGAGTGACCACTGAATAGCCTCTTTAGAATCAGAATCTAGACAGAAAACCTTTAAATAATCCTGCCTCTTTTACCTTGTCAAGTAAAACTTTAATTGTATAGCACATATAAAAACACCCACAAGTGCTGAACTGCAAATGAAATGAATACAAAGCAAACAACACTCAGAACAGAGGAAAACAATAAACATAATGTGTACATAATAGTAGTAAAAGAACTGCAGCTACCTCGTGTTCCTATGTGGTCCGTCGTGGTCTCCACCATTAAAATCAGCACATTTTGCCGCCTCCCTCCATCATCAGAAACCAAACTCTTTCTGTCTAAAGTGAGTCAAGTCAGATCAGTCACAATGACGGACCAGCTCAGATGTAATAACTGTCACAATGTGCATCTCCATCAGGTCTAAATCCTGTTTAGTAAATGAGCTGAGTTACTATTCGTGGCTATTTGTCTCCACCTAGTGGTTCAATGTGAGAACTTTCACCTGATGGATGTTCTACAGTAAAAGTCTGACTGATATCCTCCTTGTTTGGGGTCTTATAGACTCTAATACTGTATAGGTGTCAAAATAATAACAATAACTGCAAATATTTCCCAAAAACATTTTTCTTTCTTCTGAAATTTAAGAACTTTAAGAACTTTTAACATGCACTATCTGCGCACTTTACACTATACATCCTATATACCACTTTATAGACTGCACATATTACATTTATTTATTGTACATACTCCATTTATTTATTGACGGACTGCACACACTATGTTCACCCATTCACTCTGTATCTTTTATATCTCTATTATTGTTTCTATAATTGTTGTGTACCTTCACATCTCCTGTGTTTCACTCTGTTTGCTGATGTTGCTGCTTTGACACCTGAATTTCCCTCCGGGGATTAATAAAGGTTCACCTTATCTTATCTTATCTTAAATATTAACAGTAACCCTTGCACATTTGAGGAAGGTGATAAAATATATCAACACTTTCTCATCCCAACTCGTCATATTGTATACTGACGCTTTGTCAGACCCCTTGGCGTCACGTTTCGGTCACAATAAACACGTGGTAAACGAGTCCAAGATAAGTGCAAGACTTCAAAAACCCTGATTAATACACAGGAACATGAGGAACTAATTCAACTAGAATCAGACCTGATGACAAGCATTAAGAATAACTATATAGAAACAACAAATCTTCTCTCTGATGGTCTTGTTTACTGATGTAGATCATTTAGAGGCATCAGGATTACACTGAGACTGTTTCATAACAAGTTAAAAGTTCAACACAGTAACTTTAAGTAAATTGTATCTGGCATTAAATATCCATCAGCATGTGATATTGTTTCCAGCTGACAAAATAAATCATCAGACTTTGATGTGATAGCGCTACATACAGCACCGATTTTACTAGACAATCAAGCGATGGATATTAAATCATCTTTGTTAATGTATTAACTATGTTGAATAAAGTCAGAGGAGCGTGAGTTCAAACCATCATCTCTGCTGGACTGCTGGATTGTTTGAACTTCAGCAGCACTTTATAGGAGGATGTTTTGGGGAATACGACCCGTCGGGTTGCAACAGAGCGGACTCATTGACAGATGCATGCAGCGTGTTCAACCCTAATTTATTTATTTAGAAGCCTGAAGGAGTAAAATTATCCAGTAAATTGCAAAAGCAAAGCGTTATAGGAACGTTTTAAAACATAAACCTACACGTGTTGCATTCCTGTCCTATTAATCATCCGATTTATCCTATCCTGCAGGTCGGGTAAAAAAAGAAGGTGATTACAGTGAATTACTCCAACGTGGATGTATTCACAGAATCACATGGAGCTCTTCAGTCTCCTCACTTTTTCCTATAAATCTCTTTTGGCACTTCAGAAAGCCTTTGTAATGCCTGCCTTTGTTTAATTCTCCTAATCTCTACCAGACTGCTTCAGAGGCAGTGTGTGTTGTTCATGTGTAAGGAATGTGTTTACAGAGATGTGCCGTACGAGAACATTGCATTTCAGCTGGAATTTGAAGGATAAAAAGGAATGAACCAGGGCTGTTTTATTTTTCTGTTTAGAAGTTAGTTATCTCTCTGTCTCCATGGGTTGACCCTCTCCTTCCACTTCTTACCCTTTATGGAGGAATCTGGAGAGGAGAGGTCAGCTGGAGGAATGTGTAGTAATCTTATATCCTGCTCCAGGTGGAGGTTATATTTATGTAAGGATGCGTGAGAGGTATCTTGTTACGAGGAATGCCAGCAGCAAGTTTTGCCTCCTCGTCTTAAAGTCTGACGTTCTGAAATTCAAATGACTTTATTTTCTTAGAAGAAGTTTATTTGAGCAGCAAGTCACATAGAAACAGAGCCCTGGTTAGTACTGTCAAAGGAATAGTTCAAGATTTTTGAAATACGCTTTTCTGGCAGAAAGTTAGATGAGTAGATCAGAAGATTGAGGTGTCTGTATGTTTAATATGAAGCCACAAAAATAAACTGTGTAGACCGTTTCAACGAAATTGCGTTGCTAGGCAACAGCTTGGGTCCATGTTTACTTCCTGTCAGCTGATGTCATTCACATACACCAAAGAACGTTTATTGATAAGAAGTGAAAGTCAATTGTTCATTCCATTGCAACGTCAGCGCCCAGCAGCAGAGCTACGCTTCTGACATTTTTGACTGAAAGCGACTCGGTAAAACGTCCGCCTACAAAGTGCCGTACAAAAGTAAAACTAAATTATTTCTATTGTTATATTCTACTGAAATGGCCTGTGTTGAAAATAAAATACTATAAATATGCATACTATTATAACTATTTATTTATTTATTAAACTTTTTCCCTGCTGCTTCCCAAAGGAGCACAAAGTGAGCGATAAATGGAAGTTAGAAAAATCCAGCACACAGATTTTGAGAGCAATTTCAAACTTTTTCACGTCAACGATCCAAAATAGAGTCCAATAGACCACAGACCATGGATGTAGAAGAGGTTGTGTGTCATGCTTTTGCCCTGCGTGTTAGTAAATAGTCTACAACTCCATTAAATTCTGTTGATGTCATGCTACTAGCACTACTAGCTACTGTGCAATACAAGATCCGTTGCAAAGGTTGCAATCAAGTTGGCTAATCAATTATACTGTAAATATGTGTACTATTACACGCACAGTGAGGGCAAAAGTTTATGTATCATCTGTTCTGCATGAAGGTGATATATCAAGTTAAGATTCAGTTGCTGGAATCCCATTTTTATATCATTCTTGTTAGTTTTATTGTGTACATTTTATGTACAATATTTTGATCCACCTGTCTGTCATCTTTTACTACATTGACCTGTGGCCTCCTCTATCTGCTGCAATAAATATTATGCATTTGATGATATATGGCTCAATATAAAGTACAAAGTTTGGAGGATTCTTATGCATCAAAAGAAACTTCTTTCCTCACAGAAAATTGAATAAATGTTGGTGGCTCTGTGCTCTGACTGTACAACTAAGGCTATAAAGCATTTTTAAAGAGTTGTCGGAGGGATATATGAGGAGAAGCATTCACGGTGTCCTTGCTCCTTTACTCCAACTTATCGATGCCTCCGAATGCTGATACTCTCAGAAATATTAATGTTTTCTACAGGCTTTGACCGTTATGTAGGTGTGAGCCTTCAAGGTTAAAAAACAGCCACTTCACATTTCAAGATATTTTCTCTGCTGACTGCAGGAGGAGTTGGTATTAAAGAGGTTATATCTCGAGGTACGGATGTATGAAAGAGGAGTTAAATCACAGAAGAGTTAAGGGAATATTTCATTCCTCACCTCTGTCTGATGTGATGTTAGTCCATCCAAACTGGGTTTATGTTGGGAGTGTCTGAATTCAGTCCGAACCGTCCTGCCACAAGAGATCAATACAGATTTATTACTATACAGGACTCTTTATATACGCTATTCAGTCGTCATGGGGTTTATTAATAATGAGTATTATATAGCTACAACATTACAGACAAACTGTAATCTGAGCTGAGAGGCAATTTAATTCACACCAATAAATTACATAACTCATAATAACACACATGTCAGGCAGTAATGGAGGCATGTAAACATCATTATGTTAATGGATGACATGTTCTGTAGGTTAGCCCATTAAAATGTGGATGGAGTCATGATGAAGCTGATGGAGGGAGAGGAAAGAGACGTTATCAGCATAATTATTCTAATGAGAACATTATATAACAATTCATCTGTTTACATCTTCTTTAATGTGAAGATTTCATATCATTGTAAATTGAATATCTTTCGGGTTTGGATTGTATGTCTCTCGAACAAACCTATTTGGACCCATTTCAATAGACTAACTGTTTCCCACTGTTTCCAGTCTTTGTGCTAAGCTAAGCTAATTGGTATTTCTACTTTTACTTTAGTAAAAGATCTGAGTGCTTCTTCCACCACTGCAGACATGAGAGTGGTTTCAAAAACAGAAAGACATTCAGTTAAATGTTGAGTTAGTTTTATCTCATGGCTGCTGCTGCAGGTACAGAGCTGTCAGAGTATCTCAGGCTGTACCGTCTCTGGTCGGGCAGAGCTTTGCTGGCGTGCAGCAGAGACCATTTATAAAACTTCCCCCGAGGCTGCTACCGTGTGTCCGCCGACACAGAGCCACTGTAATAAAACAGGGATCAAACATGGATCATATCCTATCAGGTAATCTCGGAGCGGAGGGTAAGGTTTATGAGATTCTACGCTGATCCATCACAGAAATCCTGCAGTTCATCGGTAGCGGACCTTAAACACTTAATCACTATGAGGGGCTTTGCGCAGAAGTCGAGACCATATGTGTGTGTGTACATTTAGCTACTTTAGATGTAATTTACTGCTGTTCATGGAGGTAATGACCACAAAGAACACCCAGAAAGTTCAGACAGAGAGGGAGCTATAGAAGAATAAAAGTCATCTTCTATATAGTAGCAGTGAAATTCAGAAAAACTGCCTTCAAAAGACAAGGCTGACAGTTCAGATATTATCTTAAAATTCCTTGAGATTAATAGTTCAGGTTTTAAACCAAAATAAAAGGTGGCAGACATTAAACCTGCTTAAAAGGAATACTTCACACAGAAAACAACATAAATTGTATATAGTGCTCACCTCCCGAGGCTCTGTATAGTCCCAGAAAAAGTTTTCTATCTAATGGCGTCAAGGAGAGCAGAGAGCCTGAAAAGTCCAAACAGACTTCGACAGTCCAAACAAAATACGAAAGAAAAAAGGTTATAAAACGTCCGAAAAACGTTCTAAAAATTCCTGTGCAACTATAAATTTCGGGGAAATGCTTTGTTGAGCAATAGTTTAGCAAAAATAGTTGCGTTTTGACTCATGAGTAGCATTAGTATGGTAAGGAACGGCGTGACCACAGCTTCACGCTCGGCGGCTCACGTTATCGCAGTCTTGGAAAGGGAGGAGTGAGAGGACGGGTACTCAGTTGGTTGCAATCTGCAACCACACCACTAGATGACGCCAAATCCTACACACTGTCCCTTTAAGTGACGTTGGAGGAAAATTCTGCAAATTGACCCGTAAATACAAAGATAAATGTAAGAAATGCAGAATTTCCATCTGTCATATAACTTTTTTTCTGTTGGGAAAATGTTAATATTTTCTACTTTGTGTATCTGTGTGTAAACTACTTAGTGTAACTCATCATATTCGCTGAACAAACCAGCCTGGGTTTAAAGAGATTATTGCAGCTCTGCTCAAACAAACAGAGTGGATTGGCCCTGAGGCGAGAGCATCCTGAAACAGACACAAACACAGTTCAAGGCCAGCAACGAGTGGGCCTTTTAGCATGTGGGTGGTATATTGTCTTATTTGTGTGGAGCCAATTTGCTGCAGGCTCGATATCTAAATGCTCAATTAGAGTCGTTTATCGTCAACACGCAACCTCAAAGATACACAACGTATAGCTGCTTGTCTGTTCTTTTGGGGATTCACAGCTTTTAAAAATAAGCTGAGGAAAAGCCAAAAGCTTCCCCGCACGTCTGGGAGAGAGAGAGTCCATCCTTCTCACTTCAGACGATTAACTCAGACTGAAATAAGCTTTAAATCTCTGCCTGCTTTTTTTTTACTCCCTGCTCTCTCAAACACACTAAAAACTAGGGGTGGGAAAATGAATCAAATCAAATCAAATCATGTATCACATTTTTTTTTTACAATTTTGAAATCGATTTTTTAATGCCAGAATCAATATATTTGCGTCATTTCAGTCTATGCGGAGGTAGAAGGAAGTTACTGCTTTTATTGTTGTAGTCTGAGTAACGTGACGTCATATCCGTTCCGTATCCGTCAACCGAAACAAACCGCAGCGAGCTGAAACAAGAAAGTAGAAAGCGGCGGAGGGTCTGCGTGGATACGACCTGCACCCTCCCATGTTAAATCCAAAGTGGTAAACACTACACACACAGTAAAGTATGGAAACACTTTGGGTTTCACACATTGCAGGAAAAGCAGAGCTAGACATCACGGCTAAAGCTGCATGCTAACTCTGTCATGGAGAGGAAACGTATTGTGGAGACTCAAAACTACTACAACGATGCACAACAACTCCAAAGAGACTCAAAACTACTACAACGATGCAAAACGACCACATAGAGACTCAAAATGACTACAAAGTGAATAAAAACGACTACAAAGTGACTCAAAACAACTACAAAGACACTCAAAACGACTACAAAGTGACTCAAAACGACTACAAAGAGACTCAAAACGACTACAAAGTGACTCAAAACGACAAAGATATAGAACAACTAAACTTCATTTGTAGTGGTTTTGTGTCTCTTTTAGTCTGGGTGTCTTGCAGAAGGATTAGGGGGTCTGTGCCTTTAGGGGTCCCGTTGTGTCATACTCCGTCCACGCGAGCGTGTTTGTGTTTTGCTTCCAGGTGAGAAGCTCTCGGCTGGTGAAAGTCTGACATATTTACAGCTGGAGACTCCCGTGAGATTTGATTTCCTGAGGGCTTTACTGTTCTGAGCGAGGAAACGTGTCTGAGAGAAATACTCTCTTAACAGCTGTTACAAATCACAAAGACCCCCCGACGCACCGAGCCAACTTCAAAGTGTCTTTTCACTTCACTCTGAGCCGTTTCAACTGCTAGCTTAACGTTAGCTTAGCGAGGCTTCAGTGGAGAGTGACAGGACACAAAAACTACACTGTTAACTACTTGCTGACAAGTACTGTGTTTAAATTTGAGGTTCTTGTACTTTACTTGAGTCCTTTCTTTTCCTACCACTTTATACTCCAATAACCTACATTTATCTGACAGCTTTAGTAAAGATTTTTACACACAAAACATACATAAAATTTGAGTTTATAAAATGTTATGTTATAAATTACACTCCCCAACAGTACAACTCCCCCAAGTACAGCTGAAACAAGTAGTCCATTAATCAATTAGTTGATTGACAGAAAATTAATCTGCAACTATTTCATGGTTCCAGATGTGCTGCTTTTCCTTTTAATAATATGAATGTATTAGTAATAATGTTGAGATTTGGACTGTTGGTTGGACAAAACGAACACTGTGAAGGTGTCATCGATTAATGGAGAAAATAATCAGCAGATTAATCCATAATGAAAATAATCTTTAGCTAATAGTTCAAAATGAGCTCCAGCTCAACCAACAGTAAAATCCTGCTTTTATATTAACGCATGAGTAATAATAATCTAATGATAGAACATATAATAGTACAACGGTCACAGGGGACATTTTCCTATTTTTAAAACTTAATTAATTTTCATGATTATACTGACATACTTTTGCTGAGGAACATTTTCAACGCAGCACTTTTACTTTAACAAAATTCCAGTCAAACTACAACTGATGTGAAAACAGAAACATAAAGTTTACGTTCTCAGTTTGCAGCTGCATATTTGATGTACTCCTCATGTCAGTTCATCCTCATCGTTTCTCATGACACAACAAAGAAAAGCGCTCCCTCGTGCTCCCCGGGATCAACATACATCTATAAATCTTTGCACCCTACGAGGACAGGAAATAGATCTAGAGCAACCACCGTGTCCTCCCATCTTTGAACTACATTCATCTTGTACACATGTATGAATCCCCAAGTGAGAACAAATCACCGAGGTGGCATCAGTAGATAAAAAAACCCTAATCAGAGCGTGACGGCGTTACAGTGAGAGGGTGGGAGAGCACGTTGTCATATAGAACAGGATGTGACCCCGAACCCCCTTCGGCCCACTGATGTTCCAGATGTAAACATCCCGTGCCACAGTCCGGCTCTAATGTACCGCCTTCCATCATAAACACAACACAACACAAACACAAGTACATACACAGTAAAAGCACATGTAAAACACTGGACAGGCTCCAAAACAGGCTGGGAAAATGGATGTTTGGAAAGTGAGTGATTTATACCGACCCAGTGAGGTTGAGCAAAGCCCTTCAAAGAGAATGGGTATTTGAGCGATTGGCCACAGGGTTCAAATTTCCTCAAACCTCAGGGGTCCCCCTAAACCAAAGAGTTAAAGGTTTGAAAAACAAGTCAAAGGTTAAAAAATAGTTCTTAACTTTTAAAAAAACATGTTTACAGGACTTTATTTTTGCTGTAAAAATATCAAAAGAAGTTGTATTTTTGAACATGTATTTGGTATGTACTAGGTGTAGGAATCACCAGAGGCTGTACGATACGATGCTATTGCGATTTTAAACAATAAGATATATTGCAATTTATTACATTTTATCAACTGCAAATTATGCAGTTTGTCAACATTACATTATCTAACAAGTAGGGCTGTCAAAGTTAACGCAAATATGTTGCCATTAATTTCTTTAACGCATTATACAACTTGTGATTTTTAGGTTGTAGCGGGTTCAGTTTGAAAATTAGAGTGAAGATACTGGTATCATATGAAACTAGAAAACCTAAGAAATCCATTGGTACCAACCATGTCATACTAGCTTGCTGCAAGGGAGGTTTAATAACACTCTACACTAAATTTTGGAGAGGAAAAACTGGTCCCTTGACCTCTGACGCCAGATATATGAATGTAAATGGGTTCTATGGGTACCCACGAGTCTCCCCTTTACAGACATGGCAAAAACCATGCAGTTTTTTATGCAATATTTAGAATATTTACCCCTGTGTCATGATATGTATCGTCCGAACCAAGACAGCATCTTTATTATTCCTTTCAACCTTGACAAAAGATCCACTCCTTCTGTTCTGACCTTTCACAATAAAAGCCCTAGACATATAATATTTGAGTTTTTCGTATTTGCGGGTTGTTTGTGCGTAACGCCTCCGGTGTCTTTATGGTCAAGGAAATATCTTATTCATGGCAGCTAAATCTGAAGAGCCTCTTCTAGTTTGTTGTCTGGGTGAAGGCTTCTTTAATATTATGGGACCTTGGTTACAAACACCCACAACATCTTGAAAAGCCTGAATTCAAGAGCTTAGACCTTTTCACATTTCTTATCATGTTAAAAGAAACCAACGTTAGCGGGAGACGCAACAACAAAGCTCGTGCCACCCGGCTCCTGTTTCCCTTTGCATTAATTATTTGCTTTTCTGTGCTTTTTAGATATCTAAGTACACAATTATCCTCTCAAGGTCTTCTCAGGTATATAAGAAAATAATGTGATAATGTGATGTGATGTAACGTTTTGCTGAAGGGAACTGAAGCTGGAGTGGCGGTGCATCACAGTTCTAGTGGTCATCATGAGTGGTAAACACGCCGCATTTCACATAATTTGTTTCCATCCATCCATTTTCTGTACCCTCTTATCCTGCGCAGGGTCTCGCTGGGGGTCTGCAGCCTGGTTTTAAGTGTTGTTTTCTCTGTCAGCTCCATCACAAAACACCTCCTCCCCTTTCACCTCCCCCTGCCACACTTCTTGAAAATAAACGGCCCTTCTCCCACATTCCAGTATTCCCAGTGGAGGGATTACACTGGGGCAGTGTGGCCATGTCAGCGTGAACTCTACTGAACAAAAAACATAGCCCCCCCTCAAAAAAATCTCACATGTTTTATTATATAACAAAAAAAAAAAATCAGGTCACACTAGGAACAAAATAAACTAATCTTTATGTTTGGACTGTGATAATATACATTAGACTGAGTGATTGAAACTCCTGGACTGAATGGGATCTCTAGAGTACATCAGGAAAAGGGACACATTCCAGCCATGCTTGTTCTTATCTGAAACACTAAAGAGACGTTGGTACCATGGCAACAAATCGATCACTAATTGCAGAAAATGCCTCACATACAACACGACAGATGTTATTTAACTTTGGTGGAAAATTCAGATCATGTTTTGTTTAGAGTGCGACTGAATCATCACATCACACAATCATAGAAATAGAAGAGGCTTCAGAACTTGCCTGAGAATCTTCAAATTTTTTAAGTTTTCTTCAGTATTACAGTAATCCAGTGATAGTTGGGTAGATGGGTACACTGCAAACAGGAGCTCCTAATTGTTAATTCGGCATACTTTTAATGGAGACAGTTTGCCAAAATGCAAACAAATAGAGGCTAAGAAACGGGGCTCAAAAGAGAATACGTCCTATACTTTTCTGTCGTTATATTGGTTCCCAAATAGGCTTATACATTGGTGCCAGCATGTTTCCATTTATCAGATCAGCAAAAACGTGAAGGACAAGCAGCTCGTCATGTAGAAAAAACTCCAGATCCACTTTAAAATACAAGGACGTCGCTCTGGATGGGATTTACATGACAGGAGGAACAGCAAGTTTGCAGAAAAACTGTAGGTAATTGACCCTTTGCTAAGTTGCGCCCTTCAAACGCAGACTGGCCAATCATAGCGTAGCATCGGCCAGCTCCGACAAGTGTCCGGCAAACAAACACAAGACTTTCAACAACATTACAGTGTGGTATTAGTACTCTTACTAAAGTAAAGGATCTGAATATTTCCTCCACCACTGCCGAATGCTGCGTTTCTACTGTAGAAACGGACATAACTACGGGTCACAACATTCATTCCCAACCAGGCCACATACCTTATATATACACCTTATATATATATATATATATACCTTATATATTATTGTGAGCATGCAGTAAAGTAATGTTCTTATTTATTCATATGCACCACATTTCATCAGCAGAGTGTTCACCATGGAAACTGTTCTCAGTCTGAGCGGTCACTGACGAAACCTGCAGCTCTTTAACATTTTCTGAAGTATATAATCAACTTGCTATAATGGAAGTGTTTTGACTGCAACATCAACCGTCACAAACGCCTTATTTTCTTTTGCTTTCTTCCTCAGACAAACCCAGTGAACTGCAATTGTAAATGCATTAAGAGGTCTTTCACTATCCACTCTCATCATCTCCCGCCTCCTCTCTGCTTCCCTAAATCAAATTGTCACTGTGTTAATGAACCCAGAGTCATTGTTAACCCTCCACACATGGATTAATTACGTTTCAATTTCATTGGATTGGCCTAAATGAATGAGGCTGGGGTCGGAAAAACAAAACAGACAGGTGGACAATCCAGTATAGACCACAAACACAATTCACTACAGCCACTTGAGTATTTCTTGTTCTGATTTGCTCAGTTTAGACCCCTTTTCACCAAAACTGAAGACTTAATCCTCAATCAAACTTAAGGGGATAGTTTGACGTTTTGGGGAATATGAGGTAGATGTGAAGATCGATACCACTCTTATGTTTGTCCGGTTTATATAAGGCTACAGCTACAGGTTAGCTTAGCACAAAGCATGGAATTGGCTCTGTCTAATGTAGAGCTGGGCGACTAAATTATTCCAGCATCTGTGTACTGTCCAGGGTACTAAAACTCAGAGACAGTCTCAACAAAGCCAGGACTTTTATTTTATATGTTGACATAGGCTACAGTCAATCTTTTCATCTGTTTATAGGCCTACATAAGAGCAAATTCATTTCTATGGACTATATTGCTGTAATATATTTGATGTGATTACAGTTAGTTGCTGTTTTCGTTTCAATAAAAAGGGAAATCCTTGAAGTCTGATCTTTGTCCATCAAATACGAGCAAGTGCACATTCCTGGTAGATTATTAAGTGAATTGAATGCCATTTTTCTACTCTTTACTTTGTTACTGTTGCGACGAAACATGAAATAATTGCTGCTGTGATAATTTTAACGAGTTGTAAAAACTCTGAGCAGTGTTGTGGCGTCTGATTAACTGTCAAATTCACAGATCTGTCATTCAAACTGGACTTCCTGTTTTATCGCAGGGCTCTCAGCTTACGTTAAAACTTCTGTTATAATAAACCGAATAAACTTAAACACTTGAGACTTGACTTGTCTTAAGAGTTCAAAGCAAAAACTTTTTAAGTGTCCATTTTTCCCAGAAAGAAAAAGCAATAAATAAGTTATAATGTGTGTAGGTTAAGTGGAATCACCATTAACAGCTTTGAAACCAATGTCATTTTAATTGTTAGGATTTACAGACATGAAAGACTTCATCTTGACTTTGCACTTTGCTAATGAAGAATTAGCTCGACATGGACTTGACCCAGAAGACTGATTCCTGGCTTGTCTGCTTAAAAGTATTTAATTGGCCAAATCATTTTCTGCTGACTTTGAACAAAACCTGAGCCAAGTTCAACTTTCTGTCTCCGTGAAGTGAACCCATGAAGTGGATAAGTGTTTGGCAGAGATCACAGCTTTATCAGTTCAGACACATTTCAGTGTTAAACGGCTGATCAGACTAACCGGTTATCATCCTCTCAGCACGGCCAACTGCACACACACACACAAGCTAATGTCCTTTCATGTCTGGCAGTCAAACTCACCACTGACTCAGCCCAGACACACTAGCTGAGCTCTGTACATGAACACACCATGTGTCCATACTGTCACATTATAATCTAACAGCTCCTATAGATAGTGGTGTAAATTTAGATAATGTATATCTGTGCGTCAGTGTAATAACACATACCAGCGGTGATTGAGTCATTAACCTACATCCCAAAATACATGCAATGGAAACATATGCTATGGAAACATAATATGATGGGTATTATATAGAAAATGTATACATAATAAAGCCTCTCGTTGACATTGCTCTGCTGTAACGGGGCTCCCAAACTCCCAGAACATCTACAGTATATTAGTGATTCACAACCAGCGGTACCTCAGAGGGTACTTATGGAGTCTCCAGCGGGTACATGGAAAGATTGTGGAGCAGCTCAATTAATGAGATAATTGAAAATTATGATAAAAAAAATGTAAAAAATCCACAAAATTAGCCATTTAACTAAAAGGAAAATGGATAAATGGTTAAAATACTTTTAAAAAGTTAAAATAGTTAGCTAAAAGTAACGAATAAATGGTTAAAATAGCTAGTTAAAAGTAATGGAAAAACGGTAACAATAGTTCACAAAAACAGTTAAATATAGAGCTAGTTAAAAGTAATGGATAAATGGTTAAACTAGTTAGCTAAAATAGTTTAAATAGCTAGTTAAAAGTAATGGATAAATGGCTAAACTAGTTAGCTAAAAAACATTAAAATAGATGACAAAAAGTGATGGATAAATAGGGTTAAAATAGTTAAAAATAGTTAAAATAGTTGGCTAAAAGACAACAGACAAATGGTTGTCTACCTTTTGCCACTCCAAGTGGCAGTATGAATGCAAACTTGGCTAAACTGACCTAAAAATGGTCAGTTCAATTGATTAAAATATTGTAACAATATCTGCTTTTATATAATCAATATCCTGCTGTCACTGTAAGAAATCACGGGTTTTTGAGGCAGATACAGGTTTTTATTTAAAGGAACTCTTAGTTTAGGGGCAAACTAATGATCTGGATTGATTTTTTTTTTAATCTGGCAAATGTAATGGTCACATGATCACTGTGGGCATTTTGATCCATTAAAAATGTTTATACATTTCCAGCTATTAGAATAACAACTTTGGAGGCATGTTATCTTTTGAAAAAAATATCTTTTATCTGCAAATGTGCTTTCCCAGTATGTCCTCAGAACTCCAGAGTAAAACAGATCAATACCAGAAGAACAACAACTTATGTTAAACTCTTTACGTCAGAGCGTTTGAATGAATTCACGCTTTCGTGTTCTGAGTATTGTGGAGCATATTGATTGCTTCATTAGTTTAATGAAAACAGTCAGCTAAAGTGGTACTAATCGTTTCTTTCTCACCGGCTGTCAACTTAAATCACACCGATTAAATCCATTAACAATTCTCAGAAAGGTCCATATGTGTGTAATAATAATTGCATGTGTTTTTCAGGGACTAATATATAAGCCTGGATGTGTTTCTGTCTATTCTTGCACTTCTATCTTTGTGAGGACATGTTGTCAGGTCCTTACTTCTTCAAAGGGCTGTTTGAAGGTTTAGACTACATTGAAATTAGGTTTTAGTTAAAGTATAGGTACATTTTGGGGTTGAGGTATAGTTGGGATGGGTAAAGGAGAATGTAAAGGAACACAATTAGTCCTCAAATATCCTCACATAAGTGTGCGCACTGTTTCAAACTTAACCACAGCTGAAGTCTGCTGTTTCCAAAATATCACGAGTCCCACAAACTAGAAACAGTCTGAGGGTTTTACAGTGTTGCAGCAACATGAAGAACAAAATCTGTCAGTAAGACTTTATTTTAAGTTGAAGATGAACTCACAGATTCTGTTACGGCAGCAGCAGCTCTAAAACCCCTTCAACAAAACAGGAAGATTGTCTCTTGAGGCAGCTGCTGGCGAAATACTGAACATACATATGAATGATAGAAATTGAAGGTAATAAATGGCTCTTTATGTAAATATGCAATCAAAGAACTTGAAGATAAGAGGTTTGGTTGTTTACATTTCCGTTCGTTGAATATTCATCAATTCATCATCGGGCAGCTTCAGAGTAATGCTGCCTTTTAACTGATGACAAAATGTATGCTGCCTGGTTTACGTAACAGTTAATGAAAGGAGGGAGAAACAATTTAGACGACAGACAACTGACTTTTATCACCTGTGAAAACATCCACTTAAATCACAACTAGCAAACTTGAAGTGGGTAAACTTATAATCAAAACGTGACTCAACGACTAAAGAATAGGTATGGGGAAATACTAAAACTAGGGCTGTCAAAGTTTACACCATAATAACGTGTTTAGGTAAATATGTTGTAACGCCACTAATTTCTTTCACGCATTAATGCAACTTGTGATTTTTAGGTTGTAGCCTGCTCAGTTTTACAGCTAGAGTGAAGATACTGGCATCATATGAAACTAGAAAAACCTAATGAATCCATTGGTACCAACCGTGTCATACTAGCTTGTCGGGAAGGAGGCTAAATAACGCTCCAAGCTTACGCTAAATTTTGGCTTGGCCAAGGTTGCCATGTTATGATTTGAGCATATTTTTTTATGCTAAATGCAGTACCTGTGAGGGTTTCTGGACAATATCTGTCATTGTTTTGTGTTGTTAATTGATTTCCAATAATAAATATATACATACATTTGCATAAAACAGCGTATTTGCCCACTCCAATGTTGATAAGAGTATTAAATACTACAAATCTACCCTTTAAGGTACATCTGAACAGATAAAAATGTTCGAATAATCATGATTAAATATTTTTAATTGATTGACAGCCCTGTTATAAACATAATGTGACTCGAAGACTAAATACTAAAACATTAAGGTTTATTTTTGTAGCTCTGGACATGGGTTATGGTATCAGTTATCATTATATCATTAGCTATAATAATATAATGTCTGAAGAGCGGCAATGATTAATCGATTAGTTGTAAACTATTAAAGTAATCGCCAACTATTTTGATAACCGATTAATTGGTTTGGGTAAATATTTAAGAACAAAAAAAGGTCTAAATTCTCTGATTCCAGCTTCTTTAATGTGAATATTTTCTGGTTTCTTTACTCCTCTATGATAGTAACCTGAATATCTTTGAGTTGAGGACAAAACAAGACATTTGAGGATGTCATTTTTGACTATTTTCTGACATTTTATAGACCAAACAACTAATCGAATAATAGTGAAAATAATCAACCGATTAATCGACAATGAAAATAATCGTTAGTTGCAGCCCTAAATGTCTGCACAAAAGGCCATGAAAATCAATCAAACACTTAATTAGATATTTCAGTCTGAATCAAAGTGGTGGTCCAACCAGCATTGCCAAAATGAAACCAATTAAAATAGAGTTAAAGGGCACCAGAGGAAGCAGAATGTGGATATAAGGTTGGTACATGGTGTGACTTCTTGTTGAAAACTTAAGAAAACACACACAATCAACCTGCCAGCTCACTTCCTCAACGGGGAGAAGAAACATAACAGAGGAGCAGGAAGCAGACGGAGCAGAGCAGGAAGGTGTTGTCACATTTACAACTCATACAAAGGAGGCAGATCACATGAATACGAGAGTGACATATTGACCTTTTAGCAACAAGGAAGTGCTCCGACTCGTTTGTTTTGTCTTTTAACTTCCCGTCTACCCGGCGAGTGGGAATGTGTCACGTTGTGCTGATTGACTGCTAAATATGATCACCTTCTGCCTTCGTTTTAGCAAATATCTGACTGGTTTTATGTTATAACGTACAGCGTGAAGTGAAGAAATTATATTCTACAGCAGTCTAACAAACATTGACTGCTATTTAGTGATGCTAATTAGTTCTCCTACACAGATCTGAGATCAGCCGGTCATATTACTGTTATCTTGGTCACGGTGAATCATCAGAATATGTCGGTATTTCTGTTTTATTATGTGTTTATGATGTCATAACAGAATAAGCGTTCAAAATGTCTGTTAATACAATATTTCTTCATCCAAAATCTGGTTATTTGCACGGTTAAAAGGAGTCCAGGTTTCCATTACAAGCAATAAAATATACTCAATTACAAAAAAATACTCAATTACAAGGAAATGTTTTAGTATTAACAGCAAAATGTCTCCTGTGACTGATATACTGTTATATGTCACAATATTAGATACCTATAAGTGTTGTTAAAAATATCAAAGAATTTATCTTTTAATAAAAATCGAAAATACCCTCAATTTTGTGTTAATTTTTCCTTGCGTTATCGAAAATGGTATTCAATATCGATATATTTTAAGATGTTATATCGAAGTTAGAAATTCCAGTATTGTGACAACACTCAAACTTACTGTATATTATATGTTGTATATGAAAATTAGAAGTTTAGAAATAATAAACACCCTACGGAGAAAAACTTTTTGCATCCAATGATAAAAAAAATCAATTAAAATGAAAATGAAAATTAATACACAAAGTGCTCTCATACTGTTTAATAAACAAACAAAGAATAAAGTGGCCTTCTGAGCGCTTCCTCGTTATTGTTTAAGTGTCCATTCATGTGACAGCTTTAAACATGATATGTAATCTATTGGCGGCTCAAGGATTTTAGAGGAGGATAACGGAGTGAGGTCAGACGTGTAAATAGCTCTTTCTATAGTATCAGCTCCCACATACGTCACTCGCACTCTGCACATGCAGAGAAAACAATACCTACTTGAGTGGATCGACACTAAATATAGGCTGGGAAGTTTTCTCTGGCTGATCTCACTCAAACCAAGTGGCGCTAATTCTTTTGATGTTTCCGCCGTGACAAAGTCCTGCAGCTGAGACACATCTAATTATGAAGCACTTCCACACGGCATGAGGAAGAAATTGGATCTACAGTTTTGAGGTGCTGGTACTTTACTTCCATTTTTGGAGTCCATTTACTTCATCTGGGTTTTGTATTCATTATAGAGGGAAACTCTGTTGACAGATGGAGTTTTACTGATTATAAGAAAAGCTCCTAAAGTATGTCATGTTAAAATAGTGAAGGAAATGTCTTTATTCTTTGATTTTTAGGTTGCTGATTAATACATAATTCTTGACAATGACTGATATATTTGACTTCAGGACATCTCAGACTACATACATGCTGAAAATTAAACATTCCTACTGTATTAATTTAGATATTTTTCAAAGTAAAAGTCCCTAGAAGTGTATGATTCAACTTTTTCCCATGGTCTAGTGTTAAAAAAGTTAACAAAAATTGCAATAAATTGTAATATCTAATCGAAATACTTAAAAATCCCAATACATATTGAATCGGGAGATAGATGTATCGTCCCAACCCTAGTAGAAACTTGCATGTTTCATGTTTTCAGACATTTTAATATGGAAAAGTTACATATTATACCTTTAAATGTGAAATCCTAATCTAATTAATGACATTAATAAATTAATAAAATAAAACTGCTGATACGTCTTTAAATTTTGACTTTTGACTGAATTTGCTGATCTATTTTTCCGCTGTGGTTTGTTACTTTAACGTCTCTCTGGCAGCTCAGTTCATATCCGTTCTCACTCCCGCTGCTGTATTTCCTCTTTATTTACCCTCTGTGGCTCCTCAGATTCTGCCCCAAGAGCCTATTGTTGACTTAGTATTGAATTACTGTAGTATTGAACTGTCCAAACAGGACCCGGGGAGATAATAGAGAAGCCCAGTGGACTGGCTGGGATAATGTAGAGTTAATTAAAGTACAGTGAGAGCTAAACTCAATGGGGCAATAAGTGGGATTTATATACAGTCTCACTGCAGGAAATGGCCACATCTGTGAGTCCTGATAGTGTTGTAGCTTCAAACCAATCATTCACCTGGAAAACATGCTGATACCAACGCAAATCAATGAGAAAGTGATGATCTATGAATCGCCTAAAGATCGATAAACGTACAAACGTGATTCAGCGACGTCTTTGGTCAGTAAAATGTTGATTTGTTGTAATAATTTAAGGACGAACTCTGATATCCTGGGACAAAGTGACAACAGTTCAATTTTGGCACATGATTTTGGATTTAGTTTTAGTCTTTTGAAGAAAACATTTTAGTTTTAATAAGGGCTTTAACCTTTTCCACTCCACCCACTTTTTCATGGACCCGTTTTAGTCTTTTTTAGGGGGGACCAAGGGGTCTTTAGGGGCAGATAGCAGGTTAACAATAGATGTCACATAGAAGTGGTGTACGTCATCTGAAAGCTGGGAACCTGAAGATTAATTTGAGATGCTGCTCAGCACTGTGTGTCAAGTTCTTCTAGTCATTAATAAGAATTAAACATTAATGAATTCATTAAAATAAATTGTGAAAGTGAACATTATGATGGAAGTATATGACGGCCATGTTATATTTTTTGTTTTATGTGGAATGAAGCCAAACCAAGTGGGAAAATATGTATTCTTAGTCATTTTGGTGACATAACTGTGATTGATTACATGTATCTAACACATGTGCCAGTATCTGAGCTCTTATCAGTGTGAACACCAGCCTGGGTTATGTGTCATAATTATGTGAGTCAGACAGGTTCCATAATCGCAGCGCAATAAATCTGGAACTCCTGACAGCCGCGACCATTACCCACCATTGTTTAACCACAACGCATTATGTAATGGTCTGCATCAGCAGCTGGCACGGCCTCTGCACAACTACTTGACATGACAAACACAGTCGGCCTCTGTGACTTCCAAATCCCTTTCCCACTTCTTGCATATAGATTGAACATTAAGATACTAAGTTGTGGCCTTGTAAGGCAGCGAGTGCGAGGAATCATGGAGTGATTTACTCCAGCATCAGAGGACGGCGGGAAGACAACATTCTGCCACAAAGGACGACGGCGATTCAAAGTCTCGTGAAGCCGTTTTGCACAACAAATATAATTGTTCCCATTTAGCAAAAAAGAGCAGGAAGTATTTATAAAAATATAACAGTATTAGTATTTACTTCCGCCAAAGAGGTTATGTTTTTGGTTTGGTTTGTTTGTCTATTTGTCAGCAAGATTATGGAAAAACTACTGGCCTGGTTTTCATGAGGTTAAGGTGTAGCATGGGCCACGAAAAAATCCACAGGGCGGATACAGGAATTCCGAATTTTTCCCTTTCGTTAACATTGACATATAGAGCACGGTCTTGGCGTATGTCTGTGCTCTCAAAGTGCACTTCTAAAAGCTGTGTCAAACCAATCCAAAGTCCGCTAAATTTGCACGGAAATTTATAGAAACTGTTTTTTAAGGGTTCTTATGAATGCTTGCACACCCCTGTGGAACATTCGTGCAGAGGAAAAAATATTCAGACTTCGATTTCAGCGGATTTCCGCCTGTGGAAATATATGTTTGACCAATGAAATCCTTTGTTCCAACTGATCGCTGTCATTCTGCATAATAACTAGCCATGTGCTTCTGTGTGTTGCACGGAGAGTGTATATTTTTGGCGCTTGTTTTTGGGCCAGGGCAACGGATGTTCTGACATTTTTCTGATGCAAAGATGCTTCAGAACTTGCCTGAGAATCATCTAGTTACATGTGTTTTGGATTATTACTTGGTTGGGACCAGTGACTTCCTGGTGTAAGTAAACTAAATCAGCATATTTCCCAAAATGTCAAACTTTTCCTTTAGATTTGAAGGTATTTAGTTAATAAATCAACTTTGAAATCGGAGAAAAAAGACAAAGTTTTCTTCCGTATCACAGTAATCCAGTAAGAGTTGACTGCACATTCATGGGTACACTGCAAACAGGAGCTGCTCATAGATAATTTGGCATACTTTTAATGCACCAATTTACCAAAATGTAAACAAATGTAGGCTAAAAAGAACTGGTCATAAACATTTTTGACTCAGAGTTAGTGAGTTATTCTGTGCTATTCATGTATAGTGAATTCATTGGTTTGTTTTTTTTTAATTTAAAGGAATACATTGAGGTTAATGATAAAAGATAAAAACTTTAATATATTTCAGAATGCTTCTTCAGGAGAGAACTGCAGGAGATTATTGTTGTTAGGAAAACTTTGCATTGATTATTGAAGGGCAGCTGTATTTAATGTGTCTGCCTGCAGGAGTTTTCCACTGGTTTCTCGCTCAATGCTGAGAAAACAAGCGCGGTCTCTGAGGTTATCAGGTTATCGCCACATAAACACATTAATGCCGCACAGACTCGCTCAGAGTATGTCATGGTCAGAATAAAGAGAAGGCTAAATCAATATTCAGGTGAGGAGGAGCATTAATTAGATGCTAATTAGATCCATCCCATGTATGCTCCTCTGTGATCGAGTGGTTGCAGCTATATAGTGAGGAAATTACATGTTAATTAATCTATCAGCTGACAAGAGAGAAGCAATCCTAATCAAACATAGCAAGAATTTTGTGGTTCAAGTCTCCCAAATCAGAATCAGAATCAGAATCGTGTTTATTGCCAGGTGTATGAGGTATACGCTAGGAATTTGCTTTTGGTTTTGTTGGTGCAAGTAAGCAGTATAATAACAAAAGAATAGATAAAAACGTTAGAATAAAATAAGAATAAAAAAATTGAAATTCTACCAATGTACAATATACACTATAAGCTATAAACAAAAAATAAACATAATATAAACAGATTATAAATATTGCCGGTGTGAGGATTTGCTGCTTTTCTTTGTTTTATAGTATCTTATTGTAAATGTCATATCTTTTTTGACTGTTAACAAGAAGTCACCTTGAGCATTTATTATTTTCCATTTGGCATTTAATATTTTCTGTTTATTTGTAATCATGGGTAAAATCATCCTCCATCATCCTCTGTCCACACACTTCCAGCAGAGATTTCCCTCCGGAGGGCTCCACTTTATGTTGTGTGTTGTTAAGTGGGTGGGAGGGAAGAGAAAGTGTGTGTGTTGGCTGTGGTATGTGTGTGTGTTTAGAGAGGGTGGGTGAGGGGAGGGCTGGAGCCTTTAAAAGAGGCTGGATCTGCAGCAGCTCTCATTCAAACCAGGAGTTAGTTGCTGTGCATCACGGTTGGATACATACTTGTGGATTTTATTTTTTGTTTTTTTAGACTTTTACATTTTGTGTATTCACGCGCAATGTGAGGAGCTGCAGCTCTATCAGCATTTTCAAAACCAATTTGAAGCGTCTGCTGAAAGCTGCTCAGCTCTGTACTCACTGATCTTTATTCCATGGTCTGCAGGACTTGCTTTTTACTTGACAAGCATACTTTGTGAGGTGCTATTGTGTGTAGCTGTGCGTTTTGTATGTTCTTTCTTGTATGACTGTAGTATGTTTCTTTGTTTTTTTTACCTGCCAAGGAAGGGACTACAGATGTGAATTAGTTTAAAGCTATAATCTGGTACGGTATGATTTAGTGAAAAAAATCAGTGTATAGTATGTCAAAATATTTCATGAAAAAAAGTCATACTAATGTATGTCTAAAAATTTCATGAAAAAAAGTCATAGTATAGTATTTCGAAAAATTTTGTGAAAAAAACTCATAGTATCAGTGCATCAAATAGTGACTTTTATGTTTTACATGGTCCCTTTTATATAAAATAATAAAAAAAAAAAAAAAACCTGGTGATCACAACACACATGTTGGGAGAGTAATCCAGGAGTTTGACAGCAGCCACACAGTCTCCGGAGGAGGAGAAGCGACCACCATCACCATGCTCTTCACCTCGGAGAGCTCCTGCAACATCACAAACTGCACCAACTGCTGCACAAACTTTACGCATGAGACCTCTGGGAACATCAACAACGACACCGACCCGTTCGGACGCAACGAGGAGGTGGCCAAGCTGGAGATCACCGTGCTGAGCCTCGCCTTTGTCGCTGCAGTGGTTGGCAACGTGAGCGTGCTGCTGGCCATGTACAATACCCGCAGGAAACCGTCGCGCATGCATCTCTTCATGAAGCACCTGAGCCTCGCGGATCTGGTGGTGGCCTTCTTCCAGGTGCTGCCTCAGCTCTGCTGGAAGATCACCTTCCGCTTCACGGGTCCGGACGCTCTGTGCCGCGTCGTGAAGCACCTTCAGGTGTTGGGCATGTTCGCCTCCACCTACATGATGGTGATGATGACCCTGGACCGCTACATCGCAATCTGCCACCCGCTGCAGTCGCTCCAGCAGCCGACGCAGCGCGCACGCATCATGATCGGCTCCACGTGGGCGTGCAGCCTGGTCCTCAGCATCCCGCAGTACTTCATTTTCTCCCTCAGCGAGGTGCATCCAGGATCGGAGGTGTACGACTGCTGGGGACACTTCGTGGAGCCGTGGGGGCTGCGCGCCTACATCACCTGGATGACGGCCAGCATCTTCCTGGTGCCCGTGGCCGTGCTCGTGTTCTGCTATGGACTCATCTGCCTCGCCATCTGGACGAACCTGAAGTATAAGACCCGCAGGAAGAGTGTGGGCGTGCAGGAGTCCACCACCAAGAACGGGATCCTGATGGGCGGCAGCAGCTCGGTGAGCAGCGTCAGCACCATCTCCCGTGCCAAATTACGCACGGTGAAGATGACTTTCGTGATCGTGCTGGCGTACGTGGTGTGCTGGGCGCCGTTCTTCACCGTGCAGATGTGGTCGGTGTGGGACAAGACCTTCTCCTGGGTCGGTGAGTCTACCTGCTCAACCTCTCCACTAACTTCAGACCAAGTGATTTACTGCAATAAGGAACCTTTAACACCTCTCATAGAACATATTCAGGCTGTAGTTACATTTTCTTCCCTGACCAGTCATTTACCTTTTAACTTGATTTTACCAGAAACACACAAAGACCTCAACATAAAATACATATTTCAAAACTAAAAGGTCTGAGCTGTCAGCAGTTCAACCAAAGAGTGAAGTTTTGCTTCTCATGTTGTTTCATTTGACACGTTTCTAGAGGCCTAGAGAGGATTAATTGTTAAAGGGACTGTTTGTAACTTTCAGAAATGCTTGTTATCAGTGACACCTGCGGCCGTTAAGTCAACGAAAGTCAGTGTCGGGGTCGCGCTTGTGCTCGTGCTAAATAGACATGAACGAGCATCGCTCAAAACAGTGAGGCGACACATGTCAGCTAAAACCACAATATCACTCTATATTTCAGCTGCTTGGCAGTAATGTTAGCTGACCAGACAAAGGTGTCTCCATGAATCACTGCTGATCCTACTGTTTTTCTTTCTGCTTCAGCCTCCGGGGCTGAAGCAGGAAGAAAAACGTTATCGTCTCCGGCACCCGATCGGAGACAATAAAGTTTTTCTTCCTGCAGTGACGGGGCTCCGCAGCGAGAAACGTTATCGTCTCCAGCACCCGATCGGAGAC
>CAKAOH010039901.1:0-23617 GCA_916701665.1 Sebastiscus tertius
CTGCATGTGATTATCATAAAGTGGGCATGTCTGTAAAGGGGAGACTCGTGGGTACCCAGAGAACCCATTTACATTCACTGATCTGGAGGTCAGAGGTCAAGGGACCCCTTTGAAAATGGCCATGACAGTTTTTAGTGTAACTTTGGAACGATATTTAACCACCTTTTACTTGAAGCCAGTATCTTCACTCTAGCTTTAAAGCTGAGCCCGCTACAACTTAAAAATTGCAAGTTGTGTTAGTAGGTTAAAGAAATTAGTGGTGTTGAAACAAATTTGCATTAACATGTTATTATCACGTTAACTTTGACAGCCCTCATTTCTTTGCATTTCAGATTCTACCTTCTATCATATTAATTTATATCTCTTTGCATTTCTTTAATTGAACAAAATCAATTCTATATGATAACTACCAATAGGAATACAGATTTAACCACAAGTTCCATCTGTTTACTGTTGACATTTGTACAAATCTGTCTTTAGAAGTGAATGGAAATGATGTCGGTGCTTTAGCTCACGTCATGAAACTTGTTTTGTTTGCAATACTACATTTTAAATGAGGTGTTGATTAAAAAGCCTGATGTTAGGGTTGACTTTGCTATTTGATGCACTTTAAAATGTTCTCATTCTGCAAACAGAGCAGCATCTAAAGTTAAGCTCTCAAGTAGAACAAATAGATTTGGAAAAGGAGCTGAAAGCTGTAAATGTCAACTCTGAATTGTAGAACTGTCTGTGCATGAACCTCACACAATAGCAGAAATAAATCTAACAAGCAAATATCAGTCAGTGTTCTTCCTCATTGTCAGTAACTAGCCTCTGAGCTCCTGTCTGGTGACTGAGTGTGACTCTCTGTCTCTTCCTCGTCAGAGAAAACCTGCCTAGTCGCTTTAAGTTCAAAGAGTACTGTCCCATGGTGTTCAGAAACCTGAGGGAGAGGTTCTGCATCGATGACCAGGACTACCAGGTGAGGATACAAACAAACTTTGATGAATGAAATGAAAATGATTTTAAAGAGGTGTTAGGAAGTTTAAAATGTCTACTTTGATGTAAGAATATAAATGGATGTCTCCTTTTTGTCTTTTTTTGTCAGAACTCTCTGACGAGGAGCGCCCCACTCAACAGCGACTCCCAAGGTCGTTTCGGCAACCGTTTCCTGTCCAGCTACGACCACCGCTTTGTAATTAAAACCGTGTCCAGTGAGGACATCGCCGAGATGCACAACATCCTAAAGAAATATCACCAGGTAGAAGGCCCTCGTAGCTCCACATGGGACATACAGAGACAGAATCAAACAGCCCAGCATTTCTGACTCCGTACTTCAATATGTGTTATACATGTTGGCTATGAGTATTGTTGCTTTCATACACTATCTAATCTAAATGTTCACTGTTGATATGGATGGATTGTAGGAAAGAAATTTAGGAAGCATCAGTCTGTGAAAATAATTAAAGAGGTGCTTCCTTCATTTGAAACCTAAAGTCAGAGTCAGTGATGCATGTAAATGATGCAGAAATGATAGGACTGTAGAGCAGCACCGTGTCCAGTTTTAATCAGTTTTCATCCAGTATATTTGATTCCTTACTCCCACACTTTCTGTTCCACTCTCTGCTCTCCTCCCCTGATTGTCTCCAGTTTATAGTGGAGTGTCATGGCAACACGCTGCTCCCTCAGTTCCTGGGCATGTACAGGCTAACAGTGGACGGCGTGGAGACGTACATGGTGGTGACCCGGAATGTATTCAGCCATCGCCTCACGGTACACCGCAAATACGACCTGAAGGTAAAAACACATTGGTTTACTACACTACACCTACATGTATCGATCACACACACACATCTTTCTTAGGATAAATCACACACACACACACACACACACACACACAACTGAATACTATGAGCACAGACTTCAATCACACATTTGTGCAACACCGTCCATCTCTCCCATTACACCTGTAACCACTCTAAAAGAAGATAAATGCATTGAAAAGGTATATACATTATGGATTTATTTGAAATAATGTAGGACATGTCATGCCTTCACATGACTTTGGACTACACGTTTGCTGACTTGGGCTTCCTTATTGTGCAATTTCATTTTAATTTTCAGTTTTTCAGTCATGTGATGATAAACAAATGGGGGAAAATGAAGTAGTATTTGAGGTGAGACAGAAAATCACAGTCAACATTAAGGCTGCATGTGTCAAACTTTTTTCAATAATGTACCCCATTTGAAATATATTTATCAGCCAAATATCCCCTGACCAGCGCAAAACATTTTCGGTAGAAAAAGAAAGCCTATATAAAGACGTACGGATACAGCACTGCGACATCAACGTCTGATTTACCCAACAACAACCCTCTAACTGAAAAACACTTAAAGATCCCATATCATGCTCATTTTCAGGTTCATACTTGTATTTTGTGTTTCTACTAGAACATGTTTACATGATGTAATGTTCAAAGAAAACTTTATTTTCCTCATACTGTCTGCCTGAATATGCCTGTATTTACTCTCTGTCTTAAACGCTCCATTTTAGCGCATCTCGACGGAATTGCAACCAAATTGCTACAGAATTGCATTGCTATGTAACAGCTTGGGTCCATGTGTACTTCCTGTCAGCTGATGACATTTAGATACACTGCAACCAGGAATAAACTGGGACACATTTAGAATGTTTACATTTAAAACTGTGTAAAGTGTATAAATATTGTATATTTGTGACATCACAAATGGACAGAAATCCTGACAGCTTGTTTCAAATGCAGTTTCTGAATACGGGCTGTGTGTATTTCCCTGTGGATTGAGAGTTTCGATACTTTCACAGTATCTATATAGGACTGAAGCCTGCTTTATAATAAAAAAACATGAAAATCTCACTTTTTTATAATATGGGGCCTTTAAATGCTCCATTTCAAATGTTTAGAATCCATCACTGGCAAACCATTTTTTTGTCATCATGTATTAACACCAAGACGGCATTGTAGTTGCCTTGAACTGCATGTACAGTTGAGTGAGAAACAAAGGCTTGTGCTTCACTGAGGATCTTTGTCATTCTTCGGTGGCAGGGAGGCAGCTGCACTGATTACACTCTTCTCCAGGCACAGCCTGTTTTTTTTGCCTTTGCTGTTGTATTGCTGCCTCGTTTCAACCACAAAGACATTCTCTCTTTGTCATTCAATATCGAAACTGGCTTCCCAGTCACACTGAACAAAGTTGACAGTTTATGGCAGTTAACGATTGCACTGGAAATAGGGATATTATATTATATAATAATATAACTTACATTTCCATTTTTTATTATATCTTATCATAGTATAATTATCTTAGGAATTATGCATGGCGGATATTTTTGAAATGAACAGTTTAAAGAAATCTCACGTACCCCCTGCAGTACTCCAAAGTATTGATTTGGATTGATTTGTGATGGACTGACCCCACTGTTAGATCAGAGTAAAACTTCAAATTCATTTTAACCATGTCATACTAGCTCATCGCGAAGGAGGTTAAATAACGCTCCAAAGTTACACTACATTTTCGTGAGGAAAAGCTGGCAAGGCCATTTTCAAAGGGGTCCCTTGACCTCTGACCTCCAGATGTGTGAATGTAAATGGGTTCTATGGGTACCCACGAGTCTCCCCTTTACAGACATGCCCACTTTATGATAATCACATGCAGTTTGGGGCAAGTCATAGTCAAGTCAGCACACTGACACACTGACAGCTGTTGTTGCCTGTTGGGCTGCAGTTTGCCATGTTATGATTGGAGCATATTGTTTTGTGCTAAATGCAGTACCTGTGAGGGTTTCTGGACAATATCTGTCATTGTTTTGTGTTGTTAATTGATGTCCAATAATAAATATATAAATACATTTGCATAAAGCAGCAGATTTGTCCACTCCCATGTTGATAAGAGGATTAAATTCTTGACAGATCTCCCTTTTAAGGTTCATTTTAAACAGGTAAAAAAAATGTGCGATTAATTGCGATTAACTATGGACAATCATTCATTGCGATTAAATATTTGAATCGATTGACAGCCCTAGTAATAATATAAAATACTTTAATAATTCAAATCATTCTGTGTATATTCTTACCACTATTAATATCTGAGCAGTAGCTTAAGATAAATATTTATCGTCCAGCAAAGTAACAATGAAGAAAATGGGCATGTCTATGAATTGAAATAGAGGACAGTTCATACTCTCCTGGTATCATTTGCAGGAGATTACAAATCCAGCTCATCAATAAAGAATTCTGGGTTTGTGTTGAATGTGACTGTGCAACCTAAAACAATCCTTCCTAGCACAAGCCTGTTCTCCTGCCAAGTATTCTCTGAAGAAAACAACCTTACTGCTCCAATATTGACAGTTAAAAGACGCTGTCTGAGTTAAAGTGGGTAATATGCTAACAATGCCTCTGATGTGTCTCGAGCTGCTTTCAGTGAATTCTATTTTTATTCTCATTCTTAGGGTTCTACAGTCTCAAGGGAAGCCAGCGACAAGGAGAAGGTACGTTTTATTTCTGTGCAGTGACGGCTGCTGACATGATGGGACCAAAATAAACGCCCTGAGCTCACCCCACAGGGAAACTTGTCAAGTGACAGCTAAATTAAGTACGTTTTAAGTAAACAGATGTATTGTAGTGGTACGTTTTGCACTGGCCTCATGTGGTCAGTGTGTAATACTGTGTTCTACTTGTTTGGTTTGTTAGTATGTACTGTAGACTACTGACACTTTAATAGACAATCACTTTGAGTTGTTGGAATGGGACTTTCTCTGTCCCGTCAAACCAGAAATCATGGAAAGACTATTGATTTTGACCATATCTCTATGTATTAGGGCTGGGCAATATATCAATATTATATCGATATCGTGATATAAGACTAGATATTGTCTTAGATTTTGGATATCGTAACATCGTGATATTGCATAGTGTTGTTTTTTTCCTGGTTTTAAAGGCTACATTACAATAAAGTGACGTCATTTTCTGAACTTACCAGATTGTTCTAGCTGTTTTATCATTTTTCTTTTACACTTAGTCATTATATCTACATTAATGATGAATATTTATAAAAAATAATCATCAAATAATATGTAAATATTTATGAAAGCACCAATGGTCAACCCTATATTATCCATATCCAGGTATTTGGTCAAAAATATCTAGATATTAAATGTTCTCCATATCGCCCAGCCCTACTTTTGATTTGTGGTAATATGACATTTATGACAGTGTTAATTGTAACACTTCTCAGTATTATCTGTATGATGCAGTTGACTAATCATCCTCATTACCAACATGTCTGCTACTGTTTGATACCAAAACATTCCCCTCTCCTCAGGCTAAAGAACTCCCCACGTTTAAAGACAACGACTTCCTGAATGAAGGCCAGAAGCTGCAGATAGGAGACGACAACAAGAAGTACTTTTTGGAGAAGCTAAAACGGGACGTAGAGGTAAGAAACACATCCGGGTTTGAAAGCTTTAAAACCCTAGTGCGGGCCCTTTGCTCTGTTTAGGCTTTTCTGACTGTCCTTTGATGTTCACACAAAATAAGTGCTGTGATAGTGCTTTTCACCACAGTGGAATAATCCATATGAGCAACTCCGACTCAGTTTTACACGTCACACCTCACCATCTTTGAATTGCTTTTACACAATTTAGATTTGAAGTCATTTTAATCTTGTTATTTTTGATCTATTATTTGATTAGTTTGGGTGTCAAACCTAAATACTTTTGTTTCGGTGGCATCGTGTATTTAAAATCGTCAAATACAGGAAGCTGGGATTGGTGTACTTCTCTACTTGTTCTTTGATCAGAGTTTCTCATTTACAATATAACCTTATACTGTACTAACTAGACCAATTTAATCTATTTTATTAGGGCATTTATATTCCTCCAAGTAAAGTATAATAGGGTACAAGTATTGAAACAGTTTGTATAAATGACAGTGTGGTTGTATTTCAGTGAAATCATGCTGAGGTTGTACTCTAGTGCACAGTTCTATTGTTCTATTGTCCATAGTAAAAAGCTCAGTTTGACAATTCTGACAATATGTGGTATCACACATTAAAGTGGTATGAATAGATTTCTTTGGGCACTATGATCCTATAAACACAACATTACGGATTATCACAGCTTTAAAGTTGTTTTGACAAACGTTTGTTATTTACACATCCAGCTAACGCAAAGCAACACGTGTTTCTGGCCACCTGGCCAATGTAAGTCCAGTATTCTCTCTCCTTTTAACCTCTGGTTTTGGTCTCCACCAACTCCTGAGGGAAATATCTGGCTCTTCGGCAGCTAAAAGCTCCTCTGTGTTCACCATTTAGTCACCAACTCGTCTGTTGTTTGGTGATGGGTAGGCAGCGGGCAGTGGGTTTATCAGGGGAGACTAATGGAAAACAATAAAGGGCTGAAAGAAACTGAAATGAGAGATATGATTACATCACTACAGAAGTGATTTGTTTCTTTAAAATTCACTTACTTTGAATTGGTTACTTTGAACACATTGTATGGAATTTCAGTGTCATTTCATTTATTAATTAATTTATTTGAATGGGACAGAGCACGTTAATGAACATCAGTATAAAATACAGGATGTAAACATGCAGGAGTAACAGGGCTGTTAGAGTGTCTTTTTCTTTCTTTTTTTTTTTTTTACATTTGAAACTTCTATTGAGGTTTTCAAATGAAGCTTCGAATGTCAGTCGTCTTACTTCATGACGCTATCACCCTAAAAGAAGTGGAAAAAAACTAGATTTTGTGTTGTTGTGGTTATATAAATGTAATTTATGGTGCTGGTAGTTTACTGCTGGACCGCCCCGTTAATACAGGCCGTGCCTCCCTTTGTGTGCAGCAAGCCAGAGAGCAAACAGCTTTTTGACTGCAGTGAAAATGTTGTTTTTGAAAGGCTAAACGCCAACAAATATGGATTGAGGCAGAATACTTCATTAGATAAAAACATGTTGTGAAGTTTGAAAATGATTACATCTATCTTTTTTCAATACATTTTGACTTTTGGACTTCACAACTTGTAGTTAGTTATTGGAAATGTTTGGATCACACATCTAATTCTACAAATAGTATAATACTAATAATATTAGTATTCTAATGTTAGTGTAGCCTAATCTTTACCTGCAACTGTGCAGAAGTACCGGTGAATGAGTGCGGACACTCGAAGGACACTGGACAGGTCAGAGAGTGACCCGCAGTCAGATGGGTGGGTTGAGGTTTTTTTTAATGGTTGATTTGGTTTTGACAACCAACCAGGTTTAAACACAAGATATAGACATGCAAGAAAAAATGAAAGCTGCGCAGCATTCAAATGTTGATTTAAAATTTGAACGTCAACGTTCTGAATGAAGCATGGAACTATTCGGTACAGCCCTACAGTATGTCAATCCTAGAAAAAGGTCCTTCTGACCTGTATGACTGAGAAACCCCTAAAGTGCAGATGTAACAACAAGGCATTACACTGAGTGTTTTCTGTGTGTATTGTCTGTGTGTGTCAGTTCCTGGCAACCCTAAAGATCATGGACTACAGTCTCCTGGTGGGAATCCATGATGTGGAGCGGGCAGAGCAGGAGGAGATGGACGTGGAGGGGGTGGGAGAGGAGGAGGAGTACGAGAACGACGGGATGGGTGGAGGCGTGCTCACCGGCTCCTTCGGCACGCCTCCCGACAGCCCCGGGAACCCTCTCAACTGCGGAGGATTCTTCGGCCCCGGGGAGTTTGACCCCTCTGTGGACGTTTACGCAATCAAGAGCCACGACAGTGAGGGTCTTTGACATCCATCTGACTTACTGAACTTAGCTGTAGAACAGTCAAAGCTACAGTTCTCATGCAATAGTAGTAGAAATGTGTGTCCCACAGAGCAACAGCAGCCTTCATCATTTATCTTCAGTTGAAAGTAAAAACCTTGTGATGTGTTGTTCTTGTGCTAGGTGCTGTGAAGAAGGAAGTATACTTCATGGCTATCATCGACATCCTCACGCACTATGACGCTAAGAAAAAAGCTGCACATGCTGCCAAAACTGTGAAACACGGGGTGAGTGTCAAAGACTCCATCATGATTCATCAGTCTATGGCTACACAAACAGGGCAGACTATATAGAACATTTAAAGGGACTGATGTAAGAATCAGAAATGTCTTGTTAACAGCGACACCTGTGGCCGTTGAGTCAACTAAAGTCAGCATCCTGTTATTCGCGCTTGTGCTCGCTCTACATAGACATGAATGAGCATCACTCAAAACAGTGAGGCGACACACGTCAGCTAAAAGCACAACATCACTCTATATTTCAGCTGCTTGGCAGTAATGTTAGCTGACCAGACCAAGGTCTCTCCATGAATCAATGCTGATCCTAGTGTTGGCTTTTCCTGCCTCAGCCTCCCGACCGCGGCCGGAGGGAACAGGGGAGACACCGGAGTTTTGGTCAGAGACGATAACGTTTCTCTCTGAGGAGCCCCGTCACTTCACAAGACACGGGAAACCTCTGTTGGTCTGGAGGAGCTGCAGCAGTTACTTCTGAACAAACGGCCACTGAACATTCACTAGATATTCTCAGAGCTAAACTAACTCTTCTGCAGTGTGGAGTGTGCGCGCATGCACGTGAGAGTGGAACGAAAGAGCAAGAACGAGCGCGGTGTGTGAGTGAAGGCAAGCAGAGGAGCAGAGTACAGCAGAGACTCCGGTCCTGGAGACCAAAGCTACGGTCTCCCCCGCGTCCTCCGACCGCAGCCAACACTGTTTAACAGACGGGCTTCACTAGATACAACCAAGAGGTTTTGGTGCTTCCGTGTAGTTTGTGTTGGAGTCTGAGTCTGAACAGCGTAGTCACACGCAAGCGACCATGAGACACCGACCAGCAATGATTTATACGTGTAAGAAGTTACAAACAATCCCTTTTAAATAAATGAATAGACATGAATACATCAGGTAAAATATATATTTTTAAAAGCAAATGATTGAATAATTCCATGTTTATTTAATCATCAAAACTATTCAATAATGAGTTCTGAGAGTTTATTGTTATTTCCCTTTTTCATGAGTCAGTTTTTATTTCATTAAGTCCCTTTTGATGATAGTGGGAGTTTTCATCAATGCCTCCTCACCTTTCAGCCAATCACATGTGTCCCTCAGCCTCCCTGCAGGCTAACCAACTGTCAGCATGCTAGCTAGATTCAGTTAGCTACAACAACCAAAGAGAACAGTGACGAGGGTTCAAGGGTTATCTTTATTATCCCCGGGGGGGCATTTTGGTTCACAGCCAGCCGTAATAAATAAACATCACACAAAACAACAAATACCAGCACAAATCACAACAGAGGCTGCGTTCCAAATCACATCTTTTTACTTTTAGTACGTACTACAGCTGCCCTTACAAAGTACATGTACTGTTGAATGCAGTATGCATACAATTTTGAACATGCTACTTTGCTCATATATCCGCTGTGCAGAGGATTGTGGGTCAGAATAGCCAGAAAAGCATTCGCATTCGCTTTACTGCACCGTTGTGACGAAAAGAGAGCTGAGCCGGAAGGTAAAGCTCTCGATCTACCGGTCAGTCTTCGTTCCTACTCTCACCTATGGTCATGAGGGCTGGATCAGAACCCAAAGAACTAGATCTCGGGTACAAGCGGCCGAAATGGGTTTTCTCAGGAGGGTGGCTGGTGTCTCCCTTAGAGATAGGGTGAGAAGCTCAGTCATCCATGAGGGACTCAAGAGTAGGGCCGCTACTCCTTCCTGCCCCCCCTGGGCACCTCCCTAGGGAGGTGTTCCAGGCATGACCAGCTGGGAGGAGGCCACGGGGAAGACCTAGGACTAGGTGGAGAGATTAGATCTCCACACTGGCCTGGGAACTCCTCGGGATCCCCCAGTCAGAGCTGGTTAATGTGGCTCAGGAAAGGGAAGTTTGGGGTCTCCTGCTGGAGCTGTTGCCCCCCGCAACCCGACCACAGATAAGAGGCTGAAGAATGACATGAGATGAGAGACATCCACTTGGACTCATGGATGATTAGATTTTGGTAGTCAAAGGTCACTGTAACCTCACAAAACACATTTTTTGGCCATAACTCAATTCATATGCTAATAATGACAATTTCACACAAATGTCTAACAGGTTAAAATGATGAAGTGTTGACGTTTTGGACAGTTGTGTTTAAATGTCTGTGGTACCGGGGCTTTCTCAGAGAGACTGGGAGCATGTGATTGGCTGACTAGTGAGACACAAATGAACATTTCCATAATGAAGTAAAAATGAATCACATTTCATAAGAATAAATGTAGTTTTCACAATGATGAATTAAAGCAGCAGTGGGTAGAAATGGAGCAAAACAGTTATTTTCATAAAACTGTCACAATATCCTGACAGTAGAACATGAGTAATCTGAAAAAAAAAAAATTCATATTCCTCTGTGTCCTCCGGTGCTCCTAACGGCATCTGCAAAATTTCACATACCGGAGGAAAACAACCAGTCAGAGCTGATCTGGAGTCTGCCGTCCAGCTGCTGTCTCTGAGAGCCGGCTGTCAATCACTCGCAAACTCTGATCAAACGGTCAAACTAGGCAGCGCTGATCAAATATGAATCAATATTCTGTTACTGTAATGCCTATTTCTCTTCTCAGATGTTGTCAGAATCATCTTATAGTGTACTGTTTAACTGTAAAATGAGAAAGTTTGTGACCCAGCAGCCATGTTGAGATCAGTTGAGGAAATACCAAGCACCATCCGCCAGCCGGAGCACAGCCAATAGGAACACTCTCTCTCTGAAATGACCTGTGATTGGTCGAAGTCTCCCGTCAAGGGCTAGATTTTCTATTATTATGAGGTCATAGGGCCTCAGGAAGTGTGTTTTACTCCATGAAAAAATAATGGAAATCCAAAGTATTAATGTTCTTATATTGCATTTGTGTTGCTACATCTATCTAATTTCCTGCCTTTTTTGTGTATGTGTGTGTTTCTCAGGCGGGGGCCGAGATCTCGACGGTGAACCCGGAGCAGTACTCCAAACGATTCTACGAGTTCATGTCCAACATCTTATCATAGACTCATCTCCCAGTCCAGCCACTCACTTCCTGTCATAGATCTGTCAAATGCCACACACTTATTTCTCTTCTCCTTCACACAAGTGTAGGTCCCCCCCGCCCCCCCTTCCGCCGCCGCCTCTCTACGACCATAAGAAAGAACCTACCAGTATCCTCCCACAACCAGCAGCAGTCTGGCAGAAAGGATGCACCGAGCCTGTTACACTGTCCCACCCAAACACACACACCACCACCACCACCACCTCCTCCTCCTCTTTCCCGGCTCCCTCATCCACTGCAAGGAAAACTCGTGAAACCGCTCACTGAATTCGGAACGACATCCCGATAATCTCCCTGTTCTTTTTTTAAATTTTCTGCCTCCCAGTCCTCCTCAGCCTCCTTGTTACTCCTCACGCCAGCACGGAAACTGTCTCACTAATGCCTTGAACGAGCGTGTCAGCTTCAGCAGTTACCAGTCCGTTAGTACAGTCTCTTTGGTTTCTGTTCACGTCGTTGTTGTTCTTATGATTTCTATTAGACACACACACACACACACACAAACAAACACACACACACACACACACACACACACACACACACACAC
This sequence comes from Sebastiscus tertius, assembly GCA_916701665.1. NCBI lineage: Eukaryota > Metazoa > Chordata > Actinopteri > Perciformes > Sebastidae > Sebastiscus > Sebastiscus tertius. Next base: position 11,629 of record CAKAOH010039901.1, read on the forward strand.
ACACACACACAGATGTAAACAACCTGCACAGATGCTGAATGGTCGGATTGCATGACAAACTCTTTGACAGTCGCCATCAGGCTTCTCTCTTAGCAACAACAAAAGAATTAAAAAGTACAGCTGACAAATTGGACCGAGGGGATAAACACGTTCATATATAATGGTGTATTAAGTAAATGAATGCAATATCAAAAAATGCATGGCTGATGTGTACATGAGACTCCACCAGTAAGTTGAAACATCAAACCACTGAACTTAGCATCTGAGTGTTATGACTAAAAACGAGAAAAAAAGAAAAAAAACTTGGTGTTTGAATGTTCCGTTGCCATATTGTTTTTGAATATTTTTCAAATTTTAACCGTGAGCTTGGTGGAGGTTGGTCTAAGAAAAAAAAATTCACATAAAAAGGGGAATTCTGCAGCAAATACTTGTTTTATTACCATAAGGATCATTTTTATATCTTGTTTACATTAATGTAGCAATTTTGTGTTTGTATACAGTATTGTTTTGTTACCAACAGACATTAGAAAAAAAGGTTACTTGAAAATGATTCATTGCATATTAAAGGGAGTTTTATCTTGTTTTCGTTGTTTGGCTATGATTATTTCTTCAGTGACTGTCCCTCAAATGCTTGTCAAACTGTTGTATAGAAAAAAAAAATTTTACAGTCGAGCTATCTCCATGGCAACTGACAAAACTCCATCTACAAAGGCAGTGAAGACTCAGATGCGGTTGAAAAATCAAGAAAAAGTTAGCAAGTGGACCCTGAGTTAGGATTTTTCTTTTTTGTCAAAACACCATGAAACATCTAATTAAGCTGTAATATTTCACTAAACAGAGTTATGTTATTGTGGCAAGTTAAATTAAAGGGGAACTCAAGTGATTTTGTACTGCACATCCATTGACTTTGGGATCTTTTAAAAAGAAGGATCAAAATTGAAGCAGCAGATGCCAAAATATCCTGAATTTTAGTCCCTGCTATGGGTCAAACTCCAAAAATGCCATATCCTACACTTCCCATAATGCAACTTGTTAGACCAAAGCATTTTCATCCTCTGCGCGGTCCGTGAGGGTTAAGACTTGACATCAGGACCGGCTCTTTTCAGGCTTTTTCTCTAACAAAATGTGAGATCATAGCGCGCATCGTTTTTAACCCTTTAATGTTGCGCTGGACTGTTTGGTACAGCTAGAGCACATTTTGAGTCACTATATCTCATTGAACAGTGTTGAACTTAACTCAACCTGATTGAGCCATCTCTACCACTCGGTTTAGGTATGTTATGCTAAAACAAATCCACTAGATGTCGCTGTGTCTTTAAATAGCATGCCTTTTCAGTCTGCCTCGTTTCAGGAGGTTAGCAACAAAAACGTCGCACCAGACATGACAACTCAGTTTGGTCCAATTTTCAAAGGTAGCATATTTTTCGACATGGTACTGAACAGGATTATGCAACTTGATACTAAAATAGAAAGTCTAATGAGGGTCAAATAATTTTATGAAAACATGCTTTAACAAATAGTTCAATTGTCCTTTTATGGTAAAAGTAGTAACGCTAATGATGTAATTAAAATAGACTCTGCTACGAAATAAACCTCTGATCATTCATCGTTGTTAATAGGATACATTTAATGTTATTCCATTACATTTATGCTGAAATTAATAAGTATAGTTTTTTACTGTCCAAAAACATGCTCTACCAAACTCGAATTGAATTGTCGTTTACTGGTAAAAGTAGTGGTGCTAAGATAATACATTTAAGATTTTTATGAAATAAAAACGTGTGAAAATTCAGTTTATATATTCAAATGTTAATCCATTATATATTTGATGAAAAAGTTATCAATATGATTTTTTTAAACATTTCTGAGATAGTAGATTCAAAGTAGTTTACTGTAAATATGGTAAGTATCTAAAATACATACAAGAAAATAATACTAGTACTTGTAATATTAATTCCATGGTAACAAATTGACATGTGTTGGTATATTAACCTATTACAAGCATAATAACAGTACATGATTTGTATTTTTCTTTTACCATGATTATTATTGACCTATGGACTTTATGCAAAGAGAAAAGGTGTCCATTGCTTAGTGAGGACATTAAAGGGTTAAGACGAGTGTCTGGGAATGTCTCTCTGCAGTGTGCCATTAGTCTGATGCTACCTGCAGTGTAACACGCTGAAGAACTGTAAACTTTGTGTAATCTCACTATGCTGAATTTAGTTTTTTAAACTGGTGCATAGTCCAAGCTAGCGGTCATATGAAGTATTTTCAGATCGGCCGACCCTGCTCGCATCGTCTTCCTTTAATTTTGATTTCAGTTGCCAAGTATGTTGTGATTTGGTGAAGAACCTGTGAATTTGGTTCACACAACATGCAACATGAAACAGAGATCTGAAAAGTAGTGTCACTGTAGAGGAAGTTCTTCCACCAATAACACCAGTCAAGTTCATTGTTTGAACCGATGTTCATTCATTTATTGAAGGGGAAAAAAAGACAGTACAAGCATTGTTTATTATTTTTATACAAAAACATCTGTAGTTGGTGAAGTGTGAAGTTGGGGGGGGGGGGACAGAAGCTCTAGTCCATCCTGGCTTTCAAGGTTCGTGTGGTGATCTTGTCTTTCTCACTGCAACAGAAAAGAAAAGGCTGTCAATCACTGCAAACCTGTCATTCCACCTAACCTGTTCATACTGTACTTCATCATTGTACTTACATGACATGTACAACGACTCCCATACCAGACACTGCATCTCTATCAACTGCATTCAGCATCGCCTGGGAGATGGTCTCAAACAGGTCCTCTGGTTCCTGTACGATCAAACACATTTCTCAAATGAACACTTGTGAATCTTTAACTTAAGAATTCCTGTTGTTGCCAAAATGACTGAACTTTGGTAGACCTCACATACCGTCTCTAAAAACTAGCCTCTATGCTACAAATGGCCTAAACAGACAATAGAAATCCCAGTTAGCAAAAGTGGCGGATTTATACTCCTAAAGTTGAACACTGTTGAAACGGTCAGTTGTGTAAAGAAACCACTCAGTAACCAAACATTAACTGCATTTACATGCACAAAAATGCACACACAAGTTTCCTCATTATCATGTAGGATCCTGCAAACATCATATACTTGCAAAATTAGGGAACTACTCATTTGCATGTAAATAAACTGGTAGTAACTGTCCCTTAGCGTCCAGAAAGCAACTTCAGCAACTACAGGCATAAGAGTGACTTCACACACACTACTTACCATGTCTGGCTCCCACAAAGATTCACACATGCCGTACATCTGCTCCGAGCAGGTGCCGCTCACGACAAAGTCGTCTGTGACCATGGGGCAGCCAATCAGATCCAAGGAGCAGATGAATGGCTCTGAGGTTTTGGGATCTAGTCCGGCAATCACAGGCTCGATGTAGTATGGCCCAAATCTAATGAGAGCATCACATATTAACCAGATAGTCTTTTACCTTCCATGCAAGTATTTATGCCTACAGTACGCCGTCTGTCTGCAGCTTTTAAGTTGGACATCGGTCCTGTTTATACTAAAATGGATCTGCATAGAAATATAAGTTCAGTGCACTCACCTCCTTTCATACAGCAGGTTGGATACCATGCTCATGAAGGTCTTGGGCTTGATCTGGCGACCCTCCTTCAGCTCATACAGGTTCAGTCTGAATTTAAGCCTCTGGGATCTACACACAAGGCAAAGACATACATTAAACCAGAGACATTTTACATGTGATGATACTTACAAAAAAAATAAGAAATTCACAGAGAATGCTAATGTAACTAACATCCTATCTGTGTCTAACAGCAATACCAATACCACAGTTTCCCCTAAATAGTTAAAAATAAATAGTAAAAACAACTACAACAAATGGTCGTTGTAAGGGATAAATATTGTAAATGTAGAAATTGAACTTGAGACTGACTCCAGGCTTTCTCTATGTACCAAAACATAAGATCTGATAGTTGTCAAAGTCATTTTGTAGAGCTTCAAAGAAAACCTATCATCATGCCTTGGTGGAGGTTAAACCCACTCACACTGTCTGAACGTCAGTGGCCAGCCCAGCCAGCCCGATGTACAGCTTCTCTCCCATGGGGAAGATCTTCTGGAAATCTGTGGTGACCATCTGAGCCTGAATACCAAATCTGCGGTCTGCTGCTATCGCCACACAGTTCTTCCCCCGCATGGCCATGACGGCCCCTCCATTATAGGACATAATAGACTGGAAGAAGAATGAGAAAGGTAGGTCAGTCATAACTCAAACGATTAATAGATCAAGTGGTTAGTCTATTGACAGAAAATGCATCAGCAACCATTCGATTAATCAATTCATTGTTATTGTGATTTTAAGCAAAAAGACAAAACAAGCTATTTAAATGTCAATTTGGGCTCTGAGACATTTTGATGAGCATTTTTCACTTGTGCTGATATTTTATTGACGAACAATCAATTGCTTGATTGAGAAAATAATGGACACATTCATTGACATGAAAAGGTTATTGTAAGTTTACTCTGAAACATAAAGAGGATTATCAATACGAGAATCAAAAGACAGAAATAAGAGCCTCAACCACATGACTGGGATACATGTAGGAATACTGCACAGATGCAGGATGTGCAACATACAAATAATATGCGAAATATCTGTCTACAAAATAGATTAAGACTGAAATCTGTTTCATCATCAAAGAATAAAGGATGTGTCCATTTCATTAAACCGACATGTGTGAACATGGAGCAGTCATTTGAAATAAGTCAGACTGTTAGAGCTGGACCAACAGTGGACCAATGTCTGGAATATCACCCGTGATACATTTATGAACACAAAGATATTCGGTTAACTCAGTTACTGAGTTGTCTCTGAGTTGTCTCTGTTGTGACAGCAGCTTTACATGATCCAACTGCTAATTAGCGTTAGCTAGCTGCCGGTGTATTAGGTTGAAGCTTCCGCTAAACAAGCTGACAGTGTCTCATCAAACGGTAGCTGATGATGACAAATACGGAGCTACAGCTATTTACCTGTACCTCAGTTACACAATCAGAATACCACTGAAGTGACTTCAGGTAACACTGAGGATAGGAAGTCACCGTAAACACTACACAGCTACCGTTAGCTCATGTGCAGCTAGTTGAGCTAGCTGTAGTTAGCTGTGGCTAACATGTCTCTCTCTCTCTCCGGCTGCTATCACTGTTCTCTCTCTATTGTTGCTGAATCAATTACATTAAGTTATTTAAGGAAATCAGCGTTGAACTCGTTTCCAGATGATATTAGCGTTACGTTATTAACGTTAACATTAGTGAACAGGAGATGCAGTGTTATATGGGCTAGCTGTTAGCTAGCAACAATAGCATTAGCATTAGCTCAGCAGAGCTCTGGTACCTGTTAGCCTCATTAACGAGCTCATTCTGACATTTTACCTAAAAACAAACCCATTCCCATATGATAAGTCTGGTGCTCTTACCATCGTGAAGATGTTGCGGTGTTTTCCTAAACACTAAAACCTATAATCTCCACTTGTTCTTCTCCTGAGTTCTGATGCTAGTAGAGAGACTGTTGGTGAGCTTCTCAGAGTGACTACACGATTTAGAAACACAAAGGATCACACTACCTTCAATCTACTACGTCATCGCTTGCGCGGAAGTCATTGGCTGGATGAACGGGCCTTGGTGCAAAGCGCCGCTGTGATTGGAGGATATGGGTAAGGGGCGTGTACGGTACGTGCATAGTTTGTTCGAGGCGTGTTAAAGTGAAATGAAAACCGGGAGGTTTCTTTCAAAGTTTAACGAGATGCATTTAAAACTGGATCTACTGTCAGGTTCAGGTCTGAGGGGGGCGACTGTTGTTGTTGCTACTAAACTGAATGACAACGAGAACATTAGTAGAATAAGTCCAGACCTGTCTTCAAATAGTTTGACCAACAGATATAAAACTTAACAGAACCTAGTCAGTAAAGACCTCCTGTGTGTCCACATGAAGACCACCTGTCCCCATAAAGACCTCCTGTGTGTCCACATGAAGACCACCTGTCCACATGAAGACTACCTGTCCACATGAAGACCACCTGTGTGGACCACCTGTCCACATTAAGACCACCTGTCCACATAAAGACCACCTGTCCACATTTACCTTCTGACCACTGAATGTCAGTTGACGAAGGAATTCCCTAAATGAGTGTTGTATATATACATAACCAGTTGTCCCACTGGGAACTAATAAAGTTATTGATTGATTTCTTAGCACCACAATGTTGAATGAGGTTTTGAGCAATATAAATCCTACTACTGAGGATTTTTACAATTCAATTCGCACTACACATCCTAATAAAGCAGGTGCTGTGCTCAAAATCAGGTGAGCTCTGTCGTTGGTTTTGGCAGACAATAAAACAGATTTATTGTGTGACCTGGAACTGTTCCACTGATAAAGGAGGTGTTGATGTGAATATTTGGCCAGGTTTATGTTTGAAGGTGTGTTTTATCTAGCTGTATCTGAACAACACAGTATCTCCATCGACAACATCATTTTATTTTAAAAAGCAAAAACAAATAATGGAGCTCTGGAACTGTTTATTCCATTTGCCACTCACAGGAGTACACTGATAGGTAATAAACAAACATTTATTACAAAAAACTATTAGATAAAAACAGGATCTATTATACTGTAAAAACTACAACAATATACTGTACAAAGTTCAGATCACATGAACCTACTGGCTTTTAAGAAAGTAACTAGAACAAATCAGCCACGATAGTCTGAAATATTGAGTATGTTACCATTGTGGAAACATTTTTTCAAAATAAAAGCCATATGGATAGGCATAGAGCCATGTGGAACTCATGACAGACTCCCACCACACCATCCATCCTCAATGCATTAATACATACACACCTGCTTCAATACATTAAAGAGACAGATAAAGGAGTGGGTGGCTTGTCAAGCCTTTTCAATCAGTTCAGTTCGTCTGTATGATAAATATGTTGCGTCTTCATCTCTTCATGAAGTTGTCCAGGGAGGCTGCCGTCCTCTGAATGGAGTGGATGTTCCTCTTCACTCTGTCCTCTAAGGAAGAGCTGGCAGCGCTCTCCAGCTTCATGTTACTGTAAGAGGGAAAGGTGAGTGTTACTGGAGCTAAAACTTAAGCATGCAAGAAAAATGATGAGACATCAGGAAGACATTGTCTGTGAATTTAAGACTAAATAATAATAAAAAAGGGCTGTCAATTGATTCAAATATTTAATCACACATTCTTTATCTGTTCAAAATGTACCTTAAAAGGGAGATTTGTCAAGTATTTAATACTCTTATCAACATGGGAGTGGGTAAATATGCTGCTTTATGCAAATGTATGTATATATCTATTACTGCAAAATCAATTATCAACACAAAACAATGACAATATTGTCCAGAAACCCTCACAGGTACTGCATTTAGCATAAAGAATATGCTCAAATCATAACATGTCTGTAAAGGGGAGACTCGTGGGTACCCATAGAACCCATTTACATTCACATATATGGAGGTCAGAGGTCAAGGGATCCCTTTGAAAATGGCCATGACAGTTTGTGAATTGTGATTTTTTTGGGCTTAACAAAAAATAAATTGACTTGACTTTTTCCTCGCCAAAATTTAGCGTAAATTTAGAGCGTTATTTAGCCTCCTTTGTGGCAAGCTAGTGTGACATGGTTGGTACCAATGGATTCTGAATATTCACTCTAGCTTTAAAACTGAGTCTGTTACAACCTCTGAAAGATCGATTGCGTTAATGTGTTAAAGAAATTAGTGCCGTTAAAACAAATTTGCGTAAACACGTTATTATCGCGTTAAATTTGACATCCCTAATAATAATAATAATAATAATAATAATAATAATAATAATAATAATAATAATAGTAATGTCACACCCTCTGATTATCTCCGTGTCAGTGTTGCTCAGAAACTTACTGAATGAATCCAGCATGGCGGTCACGCTTGGTGTTTTGCTCCCGCTGCTTTTCCTGCTCGTCTTGCTTCCTGTATCTCTTCACATTATTCTCCCTGTCCTCCTCTCTCTGCTTGGCCTGGTCCATCATCTCCCTCCTCTTGCGCTCCAGCTCTTCTGCAGAGAGCTTCCTACATCAGACAGAAAAAAAACATGAGAACAAATGAGTGGAATCCATTCAGCGTGGGGGGGATTAAGACAATGTTCTTCAGAGAACAGATTATTATTTAAAAAGACATTTTCTGACTTTCTTAACCCAGAATTGTATTCTGCTAACTTTGACTAACCCATAGTTAGAGTAAGCATAGTCAAATTAGAAGTGGAGTAAGAGACAGAAATGGTAGAGCTACCCAAAGCGGTTATTCTGCAAAATATGTAAAAAGATAGAGACACAGCTACCAAGACAGCATCATGACAGAGGATTTAAGATTGAATACTGAAGGGAAACTCCAACATCTAACTGTAAAGCAAGGAATCTCTGTCTGTCTGTCATTCACATATCTCGAGAAGCGCTCATCCGATCGACTTCACACCTGGCGGTTGTATTGATGGGGACCAAGGGGAGTGTTGTGCTGAATGTGGTGCAACATGGCCAGATGGTGGTGCTAGAACAATGAACTTTACATTTTGAACTGTAAGTCTCAGAAATAAAATTATTTTTCCCTGGATTCTGTGGGTCCAGAAGAATCTATCCATATAAGCCACGCCCATTTGCATCTACACTGATTGCTACTCCTTCACATTTTGAGCAATCGTCACCAAATTTAGCACAGAACATGAGTGTTGCTGAGTGTTTGGGTTTCTTCATTGGCCGTTGCTCTTTAAAAATTAAAAAGCGGGAACAGTCATTTATGCAAATGAGCCTGTCAAGCGCGACGTGTCCGGCTCATGAAACTTGGACTAAGAAACTAGACGATCTAGTTCTAAAATGAAACCAGATTCAGCAGTGGTGTTGCCTATTTCTCACTTAAAATGTTTTCAGAAGCAGGTTTTGGTGGATTGTTTAGACAGAATAACAGAACGTTTACGAGCAGGCCGACATGTTGTTCCCCGTTTGAAACGGCAAGCAGAAAACCAGGGACCAATCAGGTGCATTCAACGATAGGTTACATCACCGTGTGAAACGGACAGTTAAGTAGAGCAGCGCGTCCCCTTGTGTCCTTGTGGACATGACCACTGACCATTTGTGTAACAATTTAGCCACAAATTCACAGACTGACCGTTCACAGTCCAGACATATACTCAGTTTGGACTAAGTCTTGTTGGATTTTTGATGTTCCGTACAGTTTTGCTACAGCCGGCCCTCAAATGTAGCTCAAAATGCGGTGGGCAGAGCTTATGTTCCAAAAAATGTCATGTCTTCTGAATGCTTTGTGCTATTGAGACCACATTTGGTGGACATGTGTAGACATGGTGTCTGAGTGACCATGACAGATTTGGTGCCATTTGGCCAATAGGTTGCGCTGTAGCAGCATCATCTATCTATAAAGGAAGTTGTCTGTCTGTCTGTCTGTCTGTCTGTCTGTCTGTCTGTCTGTCTGTCTGTCTGTCTGTCTGTCTGTCTACACACACACACACACACACACACACACACACACACACACACACACACACACACACACACACACACACACACACACACACGTATATGTATGTATGACTGCCTTCGTATATCTTGAAAAAAACGCTCATCCAATCAACTTCACACAAGGCAGGTACAATCAGCCATACTGAGGTTATTGACAACGTTGCAAACAGAACTTCTGGGGGCAATCGGCCCGTTCCAGATGGGCATGCCATCTGAACGGGCATAGCACTGGTTGTAATCTAATGAGGAATGGCTGACTTCAGTCATTGTCAGCACAACAATTGAAAGATGAATTGCATACTTCTATAAGCAAGCAGGTAATAAATCCTATGATCTAAATTAGAATAATGTCAGCATTTGGACTACAGCCATCCTTTAGATCACTTTGTGGAGCCCTGTGAAGTCTTACTTGGACACATGGTGCCTCTGTCTGTGGTTACGCTCTCTCTGTGGGCTGGAAGCTCTGGGCTCAACCTTCCTGTCGCTTCTGTGTGAGGAAGACGAGCTGGAGTGACTCTCCCTGTTGTTCCTGGGAGGCGATCGGGAGCGGCTCCTATCGCGCCGCCCCAAGTGATTGGAGGGAGCTGAGGACTGGTGATGTCTGCCAGCCAGGAGCTGAGAGGGAAGAATTAAGTGTTAGGACTTCTTCTGGTTCTGGTCCAGAGCGGGATTAATAACTGAAGCTGTAAATGTGTGATCAGAATACCAGTGGTATAATGACATACTGTTTTGCTGTTTACTGACCTGTAGACCATAACCGGGAATATGATGGGAACGAGATTTGGTGTCTGCTGAAGATTCATTTCGTGAATGTGACCTAAAAATAGATCAGAGACAATGATCTAAACAGTTTGCACTAATTGATTGAATTGAAACAAGGCATTTTACTATATTTGCACTATACGTCATGTGCTTTGCTGGCTGAGCACACATAAATCACATGGAGAGGAAGTTCCAATGAGTTCTTAAACAATCTCCTTTACATACCTGTGTTTTTTCTCATCTTCCTCATCCGAGCTCGAGCTTGAACTCCTTCTCTTATGCTTCTTCTCCTTTCTTCTCTCCTTATCTCCTTTCTTCTCCTTTTTTTCCTTCTTCCTCTTCTTCTTCTTCTTGTCTTTCTTGTCGAGATTTTGGCGCAGCTGTGAGAGAACCGACTAATGTTTTAGCAATAAATAAAAATGCTTCACAATCTCCCCCTCCTGACCCGGTACCGCTGGTCTAACAGAACCACAGTGGTCTTATCTTAATAAAGTTAGTGGAAACATCATTGAAAGGAAAATACATGTAAATGTCGGGCATGAGTGAGTTGGCTATTTACAGTCAAATAACCCAAATCTAAGTCAGTTAGCATGTTGGTCAAATGTCCAAACAACATCTTAAGAGGTGAATTCATTACAACGAAGACATTAAAACAGTTATTTTACCATTTCTTTAATTTTCTTCATCTTCACTGGATTAGTCAAGACTTCCCTCTTCTTTTCTTCCTCACGTTTCCTTCAGAAAACAACAACAATAAATAACTTAAACAATTTACAACTTTTAGCATATTTTCAGAGCAAATGACAAGAGATATAAGGGGCTTACTAACCTGATTTCAAACAGGGGATCTTCCCTGATCTTGGCAGCCAAGTCGAGGTTGGAGGCAGGAGTGGTGGGGTTGAAAATGGACCCAGGCAGGAGGCCGGTCTCAGCCGACGGACCGCTCTCGGGCTCCTCGTACTGGTCGGTGATCTGCTTGTCAATGGAACGTCCCAGCAGATACTCATCTCTGGACACCTGACCAGCAGGGCCCTGGTACATCCAGTCCAGGCGATCATCCTTCTTTCTGTCATCATAAAAAGAGATATAAAATGACTCAGACACCACTTATTAATCTTAAACCACAGAAAAGCTTTCATGATAATATCAGAGAACTGACTTGATGGAACCGGCTTCCTGTGCAAATCTTGTTATTTCTTCTCGGGCTCGTTCCTCTTTCAGTTCTTTCTGGAGCTCCTCAATCTTCTTGACTTCAGCCTCGTGTTTCTGTTCAGCTTTCCAAACACGCTCAATATTTTTCATAGTCTGGGGATGCCAGCTCTTTTTCAAGTTCTGGCAGAAAACAAGATTGACGGAATTTAGCAGCAAAATTTATCAGGCACAAGTTTGACTTGAAAGAGTTTAACAGTATTACACTGTCAACCAAAATGATTCACACAGATAGAATGAGTAGAAAAATCTGACAGCAAACATACAAATACACACAATGAAAAATCATGATCTACCAGGAATAAATAGCATCTTCAGGTATATTCGGCATCTAAATCATTTATTGTGAAGAATATTTCAACAGAAATCTCAACTTTTACAGTTGACTCTCACTCTCTTACCTAACCTGCTTGCTTACCTCCTGTCTACACTTTTTTCAG
>CAKAOH010039903.1:2979-30975 GCA_916701665.1 Sebastiscus tertius
ACTTCCCTATAACTGAAACTAGTTTGAGCTCTAATCTAATCAACATGTGTTATGCAGTGAATGGGGCCTGTCAGCTCTTGCACTACACCACCATGTTGGTTACACCCATCTTCAAACTGTAGATCTGAAGGGGAGTGAACACGGAAATAAACCGACAGCGTGGAGCAGTCTGTGTTTGAGAGCAGGAGGAGGAGGGAGGGGTTATCAAGCTATGATTCATTCCAGGAAGCGGAGCTTGTGAATTTTAACTCTGTGCGTTCCAATACCCAAACTACCATACTATTTAGTATGACAGAGTATAGCATGTCCCAATACATAGTATGTCAAATGCAGTATGCCAACAATCCTCTGTTCAGCAGATGTAAGAGCAAGAGGGTCAAAGGTCATGGCGAAGTAGTGTGTCCCAATACTGCATGCAACAGTGCGTACTTTGTAAGGACAGCTGCAGTATGTGCTAAAAAATCAAAAGTATGCGATTTGGAAAATAGCCTCTGTTTCCTCATTTACAACGAAGCCTCGGTTAAAACCTGCTCCACATCTGAAAACATTTAAGTTATTAGTTTTAAAATACTTCTTGGTGATGGCTCCATATTTCTCTGACTCATCCTCAAAGTCAGTTCAGTTTTCTTTTACTGATCAAACAACATTTTTGCTGCAACTCTGAATCCAGAAAGACATGATTGAACTGGATCAGCTGCTTCTACAGTTAATTTGTTGATTAATATGAATCCATCCATTTCAAATGATGCCGTCCTAGAATGTCTGTAAAAGGTGAGGTGTCAGAGATGAATTCTCTTAACAGGTGCATCACAAGGTGCCATTTCACCACCTTTGTTAGTTACTTAAACGCTCTGGCTCGTTTGTATTTATTTAAACCAATCACAGTCGTCATGGGCGACACTAAGCACAGGATGCAGCGATGGTGCCCTTATAAGATAGATAGTGCAGATAGCAGAAGGGGAGGAGAATGCTGCATGAGATATATGGCTAATGGCAGGTTTATGGTCCTAGACGCACCAAACAAACACCAAAGAACCATCAGCGATGAAGGCCGACTGTTACGTTGCCTCACGTCGCCTCTGCCTTTGTCAAAAAGTTGCACTCAAACACACCGTAAAGACTACAGCTGAATGGTATATCTAATCTAGCAGCAGACCAACCACAGAGATGTTAGTACTGTTCTTTTAGACTGAGCTGAACACACTGATGTTGTTTTTCTACGGGGCACTCACAGTGAGCAAGAAAGGTTTCATCAGACACTGCTGCATGTTTTCCCTTTAGATTTAGATGTTTGCTTCTTTTCTGAGACCTCACCTCTTAGAATAATTTAGTTACATACAGTTTAACTGAACTTCCATCCAGTGTTAGCAAAGTAGTACTGCATCGTGGAGGATCCCTGTCAGTTAGCACAGTTAAAAATTCACTGCAGTTTGGTGTGAAAACCCTGAGTTCAATGTGTAAACAGGGGCCATGTTGCCCAGGTCTATGTATGCAGTGCTTCCTATTTAGAGCAAATAAGTCTTGTGCTTTAATTTTCTCCCTGAACTTCAGGAAGCTTCAGCACAGCAGGAAACTACGGCAGAATGTCTCAGCAGAGATAAAAGCCCGAGGAGGGACGAGTGCTGGGAGGAACACAGAGAAGGACTCTGACACAAAACGCTGCGGAAAGTAATTATTAGGGACAATAACAGATGCAGGATAACGCTTTACAATAAGGGTACATTATTTAACATTATTTAAAGCATTAATAAGCCTTAATTAACAGTTAATTTACAGTAACTAAAGTGTCTAGCAAGCATTTACTAATGGTGTTTTTGTTAACTGAGGTATTCATTGTTTACATTATTTAATGTTTGAAAAGACATTATTAACTTTAGTTAATACAATAAAAAGCATTAACTAACTGTTAACAAATGTGTCTTGTTAACATTTATTAAGGGTTTACTAACTAATATTAATAAATGGTTGATAAATATGTTAACATGTACGTCATGAAGTTCACAGCTAAGCCATAAAACTCTTTGTTTTTATAAAATGTTTATTTAAGGGTAATGATTGTCCACTTACTCGTCCTTCCACCAACTTAAGACTTATTTTTGGTAAAGGTTGAGATCAGAGGACACACTCCATGGTCTTCGTGTAGAGTTTGCTTGTTCCTCTATCTTCGTGTAGACGTTCCTTAAAGTGGCGGTATATTAAGTATATTTTTGGAATCATATATTTAGTGTAGGCCTACTATGTGATCCCCAGGGTGGGGGCAGTGTTCATGGCAGAGTCTGTTATCAATGAGGGCTCTGAGAGCACAAGGGAGAAGTTTACCTTGAGGGCTTTCTGGCAGAATCTTCTTAGGTTTAGACAACAAACCCACTTAGTTATGTTTAGGAAAACTTCATGGTTTGGCTTAGAATAATAAACCCTTTCTGCCCGGAAGGCAAAAACAGACACAAAAACAGTAACTAATGTTTAAGTAGTCACTGATTAATGAGTCGTTACTAGTTTTGTGTTTCTCAGCAGCTGATTCAGAGATCAAGTCACATATATTCATGAACTAATCATTACTTAATGATTCATTAATATAGGATCTCCCAGTCTGTTCTCTAGTAACTCATCATTATCTACTAGATAGTCCTCCATTAGGAATTATTAGAGAAATACTTATTAAAGATTCATCAATTATCAAGTCGTCCCTGATTCGTTCCTCACTTGTTTTATAATCATTAGCTACTCTACAAAATTTGAGTTGGAGTTACTCATTAACTAATGGTTCAGGAGGATTTAGATACTCATTTGTTTTTGAATTACGTAATTAACTAATCATTGACTAATCATTACGTACTCTATAAAATTGGATTGGGTGTAACTCATTAACTAAAGGTTCACAAGCAGATAATTCCCCATTCGTTCCTCAGTAAAGAGTTACCCCCTTTTGGTGTGAGACGGATGTAATTGATCAAATTAATTATGGTCCTGTTGAATTGAGTGAGTCACGGCCAGCAACATATTCACAATACCAGGGCTCCGGCCCACCTAAATGGAACAGGGCAATAATTCATGTTATTCGGCAAGGCAAGGCAAGGCAGCTTTAATTGTATAGCACATTTCAACAACAGGGCAATTCAAAGCGCTTTACATAAACATTCAAGAACATTGCGACAAAGTGCAAAATAACATTAAAACGTAATTAAAACAGTTATAAAAACATGAAAACATTAAAGATTACAGCTGTGTTTACTCTGCAATGACATGTCAAAATGTTTGCTGAAAAAAGGGCATATTTGGCTGATTTCCTGGCCCATTCACAGCGATGCTGATGAATGTACACTGTCCCTTTAAAATAAAATAATATCTCTTTAAAATAGTTTATATTAGGGTGAGTTGCCATAATGTGGGACACTGCTAATGTGGAACACCTAAGCTCTAATGGCTGTAGGCCGTCCTCAAACAAATAAAAGTCAATAAAACTACTGGATAATTCAAGTGATCAAAATCACGACATCTCAAATGTCCATTCATAAATTTGGGTGTAGCAATCATCAAACTGGAAGCACCCTGTGTGAAGACCACCCAAAGGTGTTTAGACAAAAGTAATGTTAAGGGTATAACTTTCTTATAAATAAAATAATCCTGCTAGTTTTTATCAGGATATGTTTATGATGGGTCTGTTAATCAAAAAAGATTATAATATGGTGTAAATATACTCTATATTTGTTATTTCAATCAAACTTTCCATTGTCCCACTTTAGGAAATGTGGTTTCGAAAAGTGGGACAGGGTGATTTGCCTAATGTGGGACAGCATGAATTGTTCAATAACAATGATTCTTTATATGGTTTCAGTCTTCTAATGCATTATTTTAGATATTTAATGTGAAGGGTAAATTATATTCTATAACTTGGATGCATCTCTGTTAAAATGGTATGAGTTGTTTTTCTTATTTTCAATAATTATCCATAATACAGTGTGTGGTAAGCAATGGTTTTATTTCAGAGTGGCACTGGGTGTGGATTTAATGTATTGGCTTCATATCGCAATATATTCCAGAAGTCTGAAATGCAAAAAAAAAAATAATAAAGTCCCACATTAGGCAGATTCACCCTAAAGCCTTTATTTTGAAGTACTTAACCGGAAGTTGAGCAGACTGCTGCTGGGGACTTGGTGCTTGCACTGACTTCAATAACGGGACGTGTCTTCAGAGCGGTCCTCCCTCTGCAATGCCTCTGGTCCTGTGAGGACACCGTCTGAGAGAGTCAACTCACTGCAGCTCGAGTCTCATGTCGTGACGCTCTGAACCATCCAGACATTTCATGAGGTAAGATTTAACTGGGACTGGCTGAGAGAGTCTTTCATCACAGTTTACCAGAACAGCAAGTCCTCTTATTTGAGAAGCTGAAACTAAAGAACAATTCACACTTTTGCTTGATACATAATGAATATGTTTAATAAATAAATAATATATTTAATCCATTATCACTTTTGCTGATAACTGATTCATTGACTAATCATTATAAGAGTCTTATAAGAAAAGACAGAAAAATATGATGAAGACATCATCATGATGGTTTAAATATCATTAATTAAAGGCAGTGTTGACGATGTTCTCCAGTACTCACTATTTGTTATATTGGTTGAAATGGTCTTTACACCCCGACAGCGATCCATTACTGATGAGCTCTGAAAAAGGACCGGAAAAGAGCCGTCATCTGTAGCTGCTGTAATCCTGTAAAAACGTCTACCAATCACTGCCTCGCGGTCCGCTTGGAAAGAACCAATCAGATGCTTCTCTGCCTCCCTGCTCATACTCTACCCTTGGCGTGCACCAGCCTAAACTCAAAGCGCGTCGCCGCTGTACATTTACTGGAGAATGGAAGAGAAAAGTCAGCCCTGCAGTAGCACTGCCGCGGTTACTACTTTAGACGGAGCTCCTGAGGCGATGCTACTTTCAAATGATGCTAGCTTTCCAACATCGTCGACCCTATCTTTAAATTAATTAGTGACAATTTCTTTTAGAATTGTGTATCATGATATCACAGGGAATACCAGCCATGTCTGCTTTTACAAAATGGAAGGTGACCATACTAATGGTAAATGGTAAATGGACTTACATTAATATAGCGCCTTGCCAGTCTTCTGACCGCTCAAAGAGCTTTACACTACATGTCATCATTCACCCATTCACACACACATTCATACACTGATGGCAGAGGCTGCCATACAAGGTGTCAACCTGCTCATCAGATAATAAACTAATCATTCACACACACAACACACACACACGCACACGCACACACACAAACACCAATGGCACAGTCTTCAGGAGCAATTTGAGGTTCTGTATTTTGCCCAAGGACACTTCGACATGCGGACTGGAGGCATTGGGGATCGAATTGCCAATCTTCCGAGTAGTGGATGACCCGCTCTACCTCCTGAGCCACAGTCCAACCATTTGACACTAAATTGCTCCCTCTTAAGCACAAAATATACTTTCTGTGTCCATATGTCTGAAAAATCATCATCTGCCCATGTCTATGAGGGTATGCTAGGACTGTCCACGTGCATCCCAAAATGTATGTCTGAGCAGACATTAGGTGCGGCACGTTCACACCGTCTGCACTGGTGTGAACACACGCAGACACGAAGAATTACATGCACATCCGCTGTCCGTGTCTGCACCCATTTTTGTAGTATATCGGACTCACCGCTTCGTAACCATTTAAAATGTAAACAGGAAATCCTAATGTTTTGGCTAACAAAATATCATGATGATGAATTATTCTGACTTCGTGCAGCAGTTTTCCAGCTGTGAAGGTGAGAAAGTATGCAGTTTAACCTTTAGACATGTTTGGAGGACACTTTGTGCAAAGCAGTTTGTTTAAAGCTTGCTGAACCCTTATGCTGTGTTCACACTATGAGCAAGAAAAGCAACAACACAGCCAGCGTGGCCAGCTACATTGTTGGCGAGAGTTGCTCAACCGCTCATTGATGTAGTTACATCGTTAAATAGAACTGGGAACTAGTAACGGCATTTTTTTAGACTAACGGAACAGAGTGAAAATAAGCACATGATTGGTTGACGCTTCACGGCATCATTGGAGTGCTGAAAAAAGCTGAGACCAGCTCACCAGCTTTGATTTGTAGCACGTCACGCCCATCACACAGCAACAAGTGCCGGCCATCAGTTTGTAGCTTCATGTCACAAGCTTAAATTGAAAATTACTCGTGGCCTGTTGCTGTGTCGCTCATAGTGTGAACACAGCATTAAACCTCCTTCAGTAATTCATCAGTTGTATTCCTCTTTTTCTAGGTGTTCCATATTTTCCCTGTCTGGCAGTAGTCGCACTGTTCGTCGGATTTTGACAGCTTGCGTCCTCTCTTTCCTGGCCCTGCTGGGCTCCGTATCCATCGACCTCAGCTCCAACTTTGACCTGCTGCACACTACAGAGGCCGCTTACGACGAGCTTACTTCATGCAGGACGATAGCTATCCTGCAACTTGTCAGTAAGCTTCAAAGGATGAGACGTTTATTTACCAAAGACATGGGCAATGAGACATTGGAGGCAAGTTTTTCAGACGTTGTGTTTCCTGTGTTTGGTCATCTCTGTGATGAAATGGCAGGTCACAGCAACGGCCATGGGCTCCCTTGTAGTGTTGAGTTGGCTGGATTTTGCCAGGAAATGAGGTGGAGCCTTCAAGGATTTCTAAATGCTTCATTGGATACAAATGGCACAAGTGAGAACAGTACTTCTACTTACTCCCTGGCCATCGGAAGACTTCTTGACATCTGGGGTACAGTAGAAGATACTTTAGTCAAAGTCAAACAGAATTCGAACTGGAGAGATGTACTGTCTGCAAGACTTCTGATCAAATTCATAGAGCTCAACCACCAGTTGACGGACTTCTCCCACATGGCAATTCACCCTGACTTCCAGTACAAGTGGACTTATGTACTAAGCTACCTCGGCTTTGCCAGGGTTATGTCGGAACGACTGAATGACTGCTGGTTAGAGAACATAGACCTCAAGTTAAACTCAAGTCAGCATGTAAAACATTCTTATATTTTTGGCACAAGTCTGTGGCAGATCTCTGGAGCAGGGACAGAGCTTCTGTCTGGGTCTCACACTGGAATTCATTCTCTGACAAACACTCAGCAGTGCTTGTTTGATCGTGCGGTGCCGGCTCTCCGGTTGGCGTCTCGATCCGTGTCTTCGGGCCTCAGCATGAGGGTCTGCCTGCTGGCCATAGCCTGCCTCATCTACCCGGTGGTGATGTTCTCATTCAAGCAGATGACTGAGTGGATACAGAACTACGCCCAGAGCTTGAAGGAGAAGACAGAGGACCTGAAGCGCCAGAGGCAGTTGGCTGAGGATCTGCTGCACCAAATGCTGCCCAAGTCAGTCGCCAAGCAGCTCCGCCAGCATAAACATGTTGAGGCAGAGAGCTATGAAAAGGTTGGTGCAATCGCTAAGAGTATATTGATTTGTGCTTCTCTCGTTGTGGTTTAGTATGTCTCAGGTAGGCATTCACTGTGGACAGGTCAAACCCTTTTTACACCTGAACGGACCAATGTACTACTCACTGACTGATCTTTGCCTTGGCAAATAAATTACCAAAACCAGTTCAAAATACACTTGTGATGACAAATTGATTATGCAGTTGAAGAATCATGTTTAATTGTGTATCTTTAAAGGAACCGTGTGTAGGATCTGGCGGTATCTAGAGGTGAGGTTACAGATTACAACTTCTCCCGTGTGCCAAATGGTCCTATCTAGAGCCACTTAATGTAAGAGTAGAGTGCTTAGAGTGTGTGTGTACATGGGAAGTGAGTGGGGAAGCAAGAGAGAGAGCGGCGGCGGCAACAGGAATGAGTAACGTTCAACTCCAGCCCAAGCAGGAAAAGTTAACAGAGTTTAGTTTGTCCATTCTGGGCTATTGTAGAAACATGGCGGTGCAACATGGCGGACTCCGTGGAGAGAGGACCCGTTCCCTATGTAGATATAAACGGCTCATTCTAAGGTAACGAAAACATAAGGATTCTTGTTGTCAGGTGATTATACACTAAAGAAAACATACTTAGAAATATTATATTCCATTTCTGTCAATAGATCCCCCTAATTGTTGCACACTTGTCCTTTATTTTCTAGTTTCTTAATAGTTGTTCAGGGGCTGATTTCCAGACTGAAATCTTGTGGGGATGACTGAGCTTTAGAGGTGTAGTCTGGTTCTTTCTACAGCAACGTGAAAAATGAACAAGAGCTTTTGGGCAACAATGCTCTCTTAAAGTCAGGACGTATCAGCAAAAATAATAGTGAAAGAGCTAAGTATCCCCACGTTGATTAGGAACAGATGTTCAGGTCAGGTATCGGCAGCCTGAGGTGGGTAAAGCTTGGATTGAAGGTGGAACTCAATACTGCTTGGAAAAGCAAGCTTGTGAAAGAAAGACAAGTAAATCTAAATCTAAAATGTAGGTTTTTATTATCGCTGAGGTGCCTTTCAGCCAGGCACTTAATCACAAGCTGGCCAAGACACTGAACCCCAATGGTCAGGCCAATCAAGCAATGCACTACATGGCCAGTCAAATACATGCATGTTGTTTATCGTTGTGACAGAGGATAACATGATTGCCACGTGATAACTTTCCAGAGTAATAAAATCCTTCTACATATTATTATACACCAATGTGCAGTGGTTTGGCGTCTAATAAGGCTTCAGACTCATGGATATGTTACTCAAGCTGAATTTCCTGGATCCTATTTCATTCTTCTCACTGGCACATGAAACAAATGCAGCCTCTAAATGCAGTTTCTAAACATAGTGCTGCTTTCACCATGTAACTGTGTGACTGCGAAGTAGGGCTTAATAAACCATACTAAAAAAACAACCTGTTCCCTATTCTTAATAAGCACTCCCTCTGTTCTAAAGGTGTAGATTTAGTCTTTTGACTCGGGATAACTTGATATTCTCCCTCTTTCTGCAATCTTTCTTTCTATGAATAACAATCAGAATCAGATCAAAAATACGTTATTAATCCCCATGGGGGGAAATTGGGGAAGGGAGATGGAAACCACAGGGTATTAAAGTGTTAATGGAACTGTTGTTGTGTTAAAGATATTGTTTAAAAAGGCTGAAACAGCTGCTGATAATATTTTTGTTTTACTTTTAATGTCCATCCTGCAACAAGGCACAGTAAAAAAGAACTGCAACACATACAGTATGTGAACCTTAAAGGCAAATGGTAGAAACAGACAACACAGTGGAGGACAGATAAGACAATAACCTCTCCCCTCCACACTATACTCCCCATTCACTTCTAACATCTAACCAAACAAATTCAGAGCCTATAATGTTGCGAGGGTTGTGAGGTGCTGCTGCGAGAAGCAGCTACCTCTGCAAGATCTGCAAACATGATCAATGAATGTGTGTGTTTGCTGCCTTTGTTGCTATTGTTGCCATAATTACCTATAATTGCCCTGTTCCATATTCATCAGGAGATAAAACAAGTTATTTCGGTGAAAATTGCGTCTGGCTTATTGAAGAGGTTGGAAGCAGCTGTACCAAAAGCACTTTGCGCGGGGCGGGGGGGCTATTACTGAATATGGACCATGGGCTCATCTCATTTTTAATGATTTGGAGCTCTGGTGTATTCTGGAAAGAAAATGTAAGACCCACCGATTCTTCTTCTTTTGGAAACTAAACAGAAAAATAAAATATTACTTGCTGTTCAGTAAAAACCTTCCTGATGCTGCTTGTCTGGGGCAGCAAATGTAACACCTGTTACGGGCTGACCAGAGGGGAAATCAGAGGTGTTCCTCGACTTTGAGCTTTACTAAACAGACACAGGCGCATATCTATCACATCACTAAAAAACATCATTATCAAAGATGCCAATTATCGTCGAGGGATCTGTGTGGTACAGAGACTGGGAATCCATTTAGTGATAACTCTGATTTATTGTTTGATTCGTTTAGAAAATGAAAATTAAAGATGAAAATATCAATTCTGTTTACCTTATACATCCTGCCAATTTTTTCACTTGTTCTATTGACTCTTTTGTCTCTTATCCTGGATGAAGTTGAAGAAATCCATTTTAGCTTGAGCACTCCTAAAAGTAGTCTAAAATCACCCCCTGGTTGAGAGGCAATGGAAATGCTCCCAATCCCGTATTTAGCACCTTTAACTACATGAAGCTGATATTACTTCTACACTTTTACTGCTGATACTTTAATGAAGCTGATAAAACCTCTGCACTTTTACTTAGGATTTTGAACTCAGGACTTTTACTTGTAATGGAGTATTTTTTATTTAATTTTTTTTAAACTTTGATATTTATTTTGCATTTGTAGCTCTGGTCTGAATATCATGAGCATCCATACAGAACACTTAACAAATTAAGCGAACAATACAACACTTAACAAAAACAGTTGTCAGTGGCAGTTAAATATGTATGTATTCTCCAACAACACATGCATCATGTTTCATGTAAATGATCCATTTTGCCCAGTTCTTGTCGAAGATATTGCTTTTGATTTTTAGTTGGTACGTCAGTTTTTCCATTAAAAAGATATCACGGACTATCTCAAACCAGTGATCTTTCCCTGGAGGCTCAGCTTTATACCAGTTTCTTGTTATAGCTTTTTTGCCGGCCATAAGCAGAATTTTTGCCAGATATCTATCTGCTCTATGTACAACCTCAATGTTCCCTAGTGTACATCACAGCACAATTGTTTGGAATAGCTTCCTCTTCTATATTTAGCTCTGATTCCCATTTGTTTTTTATGTATAGTGTTGAGCTTCCTCTATTCTCCCCTAAGCTTTGTAGAAGGCTGAGATGCCCCAAAATCTGCCCTGGGGATATGAATCCACTATCATTTTAATGATACCAGTAATGGAGTATTTTTACATTGTTGCATTGGTACTTTTACTTAAAGGGGAACTACGCCCATTTTCAAAATTCATACATGTTATTCCTATGGTCTAAGACAGTCCCAAAATATTAGTAAACATGAACAACTCTCTCACAAATCCAAAGCCCAGAGTGCTAAAAACTCAAACTTTTGATGTCGTAGGGTATAAAGTCTGGAACTCCTCTATATACAATGAATTGGATGAAATTGTTATAGGTGACCCTGAGAGCATCCAGGGGAATGTCCTGAGTGCATTTTCTGTTTCACAACTGAGAACACTACGATAGAATAAAGCTCATTTGGGTATAAAAAAACATTCTGCAGGTCCATAAAATCATTTTGCCATTCATCGTCCAGACTTTATACCTGATGACATCACAAGTTTGAGACTCCCTTCTCTGGTTTCTGGCTTTAAGAGACAGGAGTTCATGTTCACAAATATTGATTGAACTTTCCTAGGCCATGGAGATAACATATCAGAATTCTTAATTTAGGTTGTGTTCCCCTTTAAGTAAAGGCATTATTAACTCCACTAGAGAGAGGTGTTGATTCAACTGTATTATTTGACATTTTGGAGGATATTGTTTGTTTTGCCATTGAACTGTATTT
Source organism: Sebastiscus tertius (assembly GCA_916701665.1). Lineage (NCBI taxonomy): Eukaryota > Metazoa > Chordata > Actinopteri > Perciformes > Sebastidae > Sebastiscus > Sebastiscus tertius. The sequence goes on from CAKAOH010039903.1 coordinate 14,486, forward strand.
CGTTATACAAAGAGGTGTTTGTGAGCCTACCCTTATTGATATAAATGGCGTGGACAAAATAACAGAAACACCTTTACATCATTACCTTCATGAAGGTATTATTTATTGCAGGATTGTTGTGTTAGACTGCATTCGTTTTCGCTAGGTGGACTGTGTAATAATAAACTGTATGTTTGTCCAGTACAACCAATACCTTTGCACACTGATGAAGTCACCTCTCTCCATTTTGTTCCAGGTGACCATTTTTTTCTCAGACATCGTGGGCTTCACCTCTATCTCTGCGTCCTGTGCTCCTCTTCAAGTGGTGGAGATGCTCAACAACCTCTACATGTGCTTTGACACACGCATTGACTCCTACAACGTCTACAAGGTAACGGTAAAATGTTGACGAACGCACGCTCGAAAAATTCACACACTGCCTTTGCCTCCAAAGTTAGGAGTATACAGTAGTTGGGTAGCACACATAGGCTTTATTCCAGTGTAAACCAAACAGGAATAAGGTGCAGCTCAGTAGTTTGCCCCACCTAGGCCGGATTCAGTAACGTTACTCGCTACGGCGTTAACCCCGTCACTCTACTCAGCCGCCCGGAAACTACACGGGAAACATCTGTTGGTCTTGAGGAGCGGCAGCATTTATTTCTGCACAAACGGCAACTTCCACTGAACAACATTCACTGATATTCTCAGATCTAAACTAACTCTGTCTTCTGACTAACTTGTTCGCTCACAGTCACATTCACTCTCTCTCTCTTGCTTCACCACTCACTTCGCACATTCACACACACACACTCTAGTCTACGCTCTGGCTCTGCTATTCTCCAAATGAACTGCACTACTCTTACAACAACTGGCTCTGGATGGGGACATTCACATTTTCGCGGAGAAGTTTAAGTTGGTTGCAATCGTCAAATCCTACACACTGCACCTTTAAATATTCACCCTAACAAGAATAACATTTTTTAGGAAGCATTTAAATCTTCATTTAGATTTTTTGCTTCAAAACAAATCTCAACAAAAAGAAAGCAATAGCATTTTTCCAAGGAATTATTACCTCTGAGGTGAATTTGATTCACTTTTTATTCAGCAGCAAATGCATACATTGTGATACATCACACTGTAACACAATGAAACACAGTGTAACAATAGAACAGAAACACCATGCTAAAAAGTGAGCAATTCTAAGCAAACAGTTTTCAGCCTTATAAAGGAATCTTAAGGCATGATGTGCTCTTAGGAAAGTCCATGGAGGAATCAGCTTGAGTCTAATGTGCAATTGAATAATGACATTTCGCTCCACTCAGACAACAATGTGAATCTGGACAAACGTACCACTTGCTGTGCTGTGTTTGTTTTTTGCTTCAAAATTTAAAATTGGAAAAACATGAAAGCTGATATAAAAACATCACATTTGAATTCTTTTATATTGGTCATGACACTATCAAAGTAAAATCCCGATTTGCTCCATGTAACTTCCCACGATGATTCATTTGTCAGTGGTTGGTTTCAGTCTTCAGTTTTGTTTCGAGCAAAATTTTTACCAAACTATCAAACCAGGTGGAGACGATTGGGGATGCATACATGGTGGTGAGCGGTCTGCCTGAGAGGAACGGAGATAGACACGCTGATGAGATCGCCAAGATGGCGCTGGATCTGGTAGCAGCCGTCAGACAGGTCTCCATCCCTCACATGCCCAACCAGAGGCTGCAGCTCCGAGCCGGTATCCATACAGGTGAGTGAGGCTTTCTATAAGATGTACCTACCTGATAGACCTATCTTAATGGCTTGCTTTTCACTAATGCTGTAAGCGCTACCCGAAGCGTACTGCTGTGCCAACGTACAACCTCACAGAGCATGCTGGTGTGGCTGTAGGCTCTTCTTCTCTCATTCTACTTCTATGAGCACAGCTCTTTTTCTCCTTGTTCTATAGGTCCATGTGTGGCAGGAATAGTGGGCTACAAGATGCCAAGATACTGTCTGTTTGGAGATACTGTCAATACAGCCTCTAGAATGGAGTCAACCAGCCTGCGTACGTGTACCTACACACAATACACCAACACACTCATCTGTTGTATGTGCATGAATTGCTACACACCTCACACAAGCACATTTATCGTGGAAACTAAGTGGAAAATATTTATGCCTGTATTTGTAGGATTCGAAAATTTCAGACTTTAGTGATGACATTGATGGCCACAAGCCGAAACACATTACTATACACCGTATACTACAAGTACTGCTGGAGGTTTACCTCTTCAGACTTAAGTGTCTCCCAGTAGTAGTATCCTCCAAAATTTGATTTTGGGGCAGACAGTGCAATTCTAAAAAAACAATTTTAAAAAAACAAAAGTGTTTTAAAGGGACAGTGTGTAGGCTGGTGGTGCCACAGTTTTGCACCCTGGGGCTCACCTTACTGCAGTTTCACAAGCGGAGAACTTCTGTGGCCTTCAGCCAACGTAAAAACACAAAAGACCGTTTGTCCGTTCTGGGCTACTGTAGAAACACGGCAGTGCAACATGGTGGACTCCGTTAAGAGGACCCGCTCCTTATGTAGATATAAAGGGCTCATTCTAAGCTAACAAAAACACAATGATTCGTAGTTTCAGGTGATTATACACTAATGAAAACATTGTTATGAACATTATATCCTATTTCTGCTAATGCATCCCCTGAAATGTTACACACTGGCCCTTTAACGATATTGGACCTTTGTTGCATATAATTCCTTGAAAAATTTAAAATTGAACTTCAATTTGTAAAACAGGGATAGTGCTAAGATACATGCTTTGCTTGACTTTGGCTAAACCTCAGTTCTGTTTTACAGTAGTATGTATTATTGTTTGTGTGTCAGCTCAGAAAATCCACGCCAGTTCAGAAACCTACTTGGCTCTGATCAAAGACAACGCCTACGAGCTGCAGCTTCGTGGAGAGATTGAGGTTAAGGTAAAAGATCCCAGCCAAAGCAAAGTGAAATCCATTTTCTGTGTAGTAGTGAGGCAGTCACGCCTTCATCACCACATCGAGGATGCCATTTATATGTAAAAAATGTCATTTTAAATATTTACATAAACCTTGCTCAACAGTTGGATGAAAATAAGATAAGATAAGCTATTCAATAAAAAGACTAATACCTCACCTCATAGTGTGAATGTAAAACTATGAAGTTCAGTCACAGTTTTCATGTTATTTCATATCCTGGGGCAGTCAATATATATTTGCAAAGTTTACAATATTAAAGGGTCAGTTCACACAAATCAACATAAATATACCTTTACACACAGTCCAAGTACTGTCTCTACTCTTGTGTTTTATTTTGCCAGGTGGTGAGATCTAGTGTTGGGCAGCAGCAGAGATGTATATTTCTGAAACCTTGGAATATAAAACCAAAAACTATCTGGCTGGCTTACCCGCAGTGCTTTTGGTAGTTTTTGTAATTTTTGTGAACATGCCCTTTAAGTTCTCATTAACAGTTATTTCTCTCACGGGTTGGTAGTCACACTCGAGATTCACTGTTCCTCTTTCGTGTCTTTCCTGCTCCTGCCAGGGTAAAGGCAAAATGAACACATACTGGTTGGTTGGCCACAAGAACTACAGTGTGCAGAATGACAGTCTGGTTTGCCACTGGAATCCCAACAGGAAGAAGAAGACGGTGGCCGGCAGTGACGTGTCTGTGGGCAATGTGAGTTGAACTGGTTCAGTATTCCATATATGACTACCATTAGAGGAACGTCAGACCGTTTGTCCTGTAGCCGTTTCCTCCATATTTTAGAATTCTGGCTTTTCTTTGCTTTCTGTGCTTCAAATTGTCAACTGTCTGCCTGTTTTGTTTATCCCCTACTTGTACAAAAGCTTTTTGGTTTCTTTTTATTCTTCCTCATATTGCATATTTAACTTTTTTTCTACTGCATGTTCATTTTCTGTGAATACTTTGGTCTACTTTCCCTTCTCTATTTTATTTGAGATATCCATATAATTACATTAATTTACATGTCCATGTAACTCTATAAATTGTAAGATTCATCTATATCTTTTGTGTTCTGGACATGTTTTTTATGTTCAACGTCATATGGGTGTTACTGTAATTTTGACTTGTAAATAGTGTTCACATCAAGTTGTCTGGGAATCACTGGGAAACCTTTTCTGAAAGCTCTGATCCGACTTAAAAAAAAAGTGCCTGAATGCAAACAAATATGGCCGCCTCACTTAAGCTCAAGTCTATCATTCAAGGTAATAGAGGTAGCTAAGCAGTGTTAACTTAGCTGAAGTTACTTGTTTCACCATGTTAGGCTAATGTCAGGCAGCGGAGAACTGCTCAGGTTCTTCCCGAATATACTAGACATCATTGTCAAAAGTACCGTTATAGAAAGTAAAGGTAAAAGTAGAAAATTGTACACTTCCTAGGACAGCTTGCATTAAAACGTGTGCGTATTGTAGGGAGACGTCACCGCAGTAATGTCTACTTCCGGTATTTCCCCAGATTAGTCTAAAATCAAACGTTTCATTAAAATTCACTTGACAATTGAATGTTATTGTACTAACTGGTTAAATCTCTGTTTTTCTTTACATATTTATTTATTATATATGTATATATATATATATATATATATATATATATAAACACACTCCTCTTCCAAAGGAATTTGCTCTTGGTGTAAATCATGTTTTGTTGTTACTTTTTTCCACACAGTAGATTGCCCATGTTTAGTGAGCAATGTCCAAATTTCAGGAGATGGAAATGGATACAACTAGCTCTAGCTTTTTAGCTTTTTAGCCAGCCTGCAACCGTTATGACGCTCAATGTCATTGTCATGGATAAAATAATCTTTTGTCATTGACCAGAGATTCTACTTTGCCATTCAATTAAGCCTCTAAGCTGCCTTTCATTGTGAATTTACTGTGGTTGGATGGTTCCACTAAGTGAAACTTGGCAGGATTTTGGTCTGCCTCTAAATAAGTTTGCCATCAGCAAAATGGAACGTGTATCTTCAATCTTTGTGTTTTTGATAGACTTATTATATGAAATTGTAGGAAAAATAATGAAATGTTATCTATATCTTATGTATATGTCATGAATTTACCTTACATACGTACCTCTGTGCCAGTCATCAGTGACAGTGCAGAGCCTCAGTGAGAACGCCACCACCCCAGTCTCCCTTCCCTCCTCAGTGTTGAACCGAACCCCACCACAGCCTCGGACAGACAAGCTTGGCCTGAGCGTGGCAGCTCAGGTGGAGACTTATGGAGGCAGCTACGGTACCCTGGGCTCCATGATTGGGGGGCTGCAGGGAGGAGATGAGAGCCCTCTACCCAGCCAGCGTAGGAGCAGCAGGGGGTGTAAACCTGACCTACTGCCTGGCTCCAACTACCACATGTAACCAGCTCAGGACTTCAGTTACCATGGGAACATCAATCAACCAAGGGGAATGACAGAGATTAGTTTGTAGTAGATAGTTTAATAATAATGTGATAACTTAAGGAATAGTCCAATTCACATGCTTATTTGCTTTCTGAATTGTGAAACATTTGAGTTGGAAAAACTATTATATATATATATAGTTTGTTTTCAAAATGAGTCAAAGCTGATATCATAGCTTACCTTTTTGGAGTTGTAGTGATTTTTTTTCTGTGGTATGTATGTATTTATGTTTGTATATTGTATGCATATAATGTATGTTTACTTGTATGTATTCTGTTTACTTTTTGTCACTGTGAAGCACTGTGTCTTAAATGTGAAGTATAAATAAAGTTAATTCCTTCCTTTTGTTGCTTATTTGATAAAATTGTGACTTTTGTAGGATGTTGCACTTATTTTTACTTTATTGCTTCAGCCAAGACTTTTACTTATTTTTTAAGCAACAATGTATGAAATAATGAAATATATGAATTGTGAAAATAATGTGAAAGGTGTCTATAGTGTTGAACCTCCTGAGAACGATCAGCTGAATCTGCAACTCCCCTCGGCTTTACGGAGCAATACAGTGAGCTGTAAATCACTAGCATCAGGTGGGCTGCTGTAACGCAGTGTAGTTGCATGTGGATAAGAGTGAAATCTACAAGTCTTGAATCTGGAAGTCCAGTTTCATAGTAACAAATGACCAATGCTACTAACTGTAAACTATAGAAATGTATTCAAAAAGCACATTGGTTTTAACTGTGCAGTTAAATAGCATTCGTCACAGGAAATGTTGTTAAACCTTGTTGGTCGAGGGGAGATGGAAGAATCTGTCTCTAATTCATCTATTAACAAATTAAAAAAGAATGCATTAATGCAGCAAAAAATAATGAACAATGTTTCCATTGAGAAGTAAAGGCCTTTGATAACTGCACACAAAGAAAGTGTGAATTAACTTCTTTAGGTGTCCCTCCTTCACTGCATTTACTGCACTGAACTGTACGATGTTCCTATGCTATGGACAGTTTATTATCTCTAAATTTGACTATGTCACGTCACGCAATTCTTCTCCCTTATGCCATGCTTTTTTCACCAAATGTTTTCACCTATCTTGCCTTCCCCCTGATGAATTATGGAAGATTTAAAATGCCTAAATTAAAACAAAGAAAACAAAGAAACAAAAATACAATGCTCTTTGTTATATATACATATAAACGGAGTCATAATTAAATTACAAGGATTTAGCTTATGTAGATATTATCTTTAAAAAAAACTAATTAATTGTTTTTCACTGTGAGGTGAATTTTCCATGCCACATTAAAATCAAATCTCAACCCAGAAAACAAATTGAGGTGTATTGAATTTCAGTGTTGTCCAGCAGAGAGCAGCAAAGACCCGCCATATACAAAATACTTTCATTAGTATAGACTGTACTGTATATTTGTTTGTGTAGATATGAATGACTTTGAAATAGTGTGTATACCAACCAATGTTTAGATTGCCTTTGGTGCCTATTTTTTCTACCTTTTACAGTATATAGGCGACTGATTTATAAAAATTGTCCCTAAAGTGCCCTAATTGTGTAATGTGAACGGATTTTCCAGAATATTGGAACATGTATTATGTACTAGTGCAGTGCCTGTTCAGAACAGGCTGAATGCTCCGTCTGTAGTATTGCTTGTTGCTGCTTTCTCGAGAACCGCTCATGCAAACAACTTCACACTCGACACTGTGCTTTCTTTGGTCCTCAGCGATACACCTGCCATGACAATAGCTGAATCAGAAACATAAAATGATGACATTTTATATCCAAACGTCAACTTCACTGTGACATCATAATGTTCTGCAAAAACACTTTCAGTGCCATAACTCAGGAGCAGAAGGGGAGGTTGTGACCACATTTGTTTTTGCTAATTGACATACAGCAGAACAAGAACAACAAAGCTTAACAAAATTTAATTTATATTCCTATATCACCAATCAAAAATGTGTCTCAAGAGGCGTCTCAATCTGTACAGTAAGTGACATCCTCTATCCTTAGACCTTCGACTTGGATGAGGAACATCTCCCTGGCTTTGACTTTGTCCTTCATCCTTCTCTCTGCAACGAGCTGCCACTCTGCCACAGCTCGTTGTAGAGAGGGTGAGAAGGGATATCCAAGATGGCTTTGATTTTGTCCCTTGTCCTTCTCTCTCCCGCTGCATCCACACTGTGCAGTTCCAATCTGATTCCCTAACTGGCCTTCCTTAACAGCTTGTTGAGACTGCTCACCACCATGAAGAACAGAGCACTGGCCACCACAGACTGATAGACGATGTGCAGGAGATCTGAGTCTCAGGAAGAACAGTCTGCTCTCCCTTCTTGAAGACGGCTTCAGTGTTGACAGACCAGTCCAGCTTTTTTTATTGATTTAGACCCCAAGGTATTTATGAGTCCACACTCTTCACTTCCTCTCTCTCTGGCTGACAACCAGGACAGGGGGCCTCCTCTTCCTCTGGTAGTCCATCCCATCATAAACTCACTAATTCTAGTCTTGTAAAGGATCGCAAACCCAAATTATTTAAAAATGCATTGTGTTTTTTTTAAGGTGAAATCTTCAACTGAAAAGTAACAGTAACTATAACTCAGTAACTATAACTGTCAGATACACAAAATGGCATAAAAAGTAGGCAACAATGTTTACAAAATATTTCAGTAAATAAATGTAACTCAGTTTTTTTAACAAGCTCTTGTCTTGTTGTCACTCTTCGGGGGGAATTTTAAGCGTGATTAAAATATAATTAGCTTAATGATTAATTATGAAGAAAAAAATAAATAAATGATTGATTTCAAACTTTTATCATATAGAAATTAATTGGAATGCAAAAATCATTAAACAACACTTTTGTTAGATGTGCAAATTGAGTGTTTATTACTTTTATTCTTTATTCCAAGTGTTGATAGATTGTAAGTGCATGGTCAAAACCTGAACAAGAGTGTTTGTTATCACATTCATTCTTCCTTCCAAGTTTTGGTGATTTTTATGCCAATTATTTCTCAGTGGGACTTTTCTTCTGTGCCTATATAGCTACACCTTTTTGTAATCCACGTTTTGTAAGTGCCAGTTTGGTTGAACTTTTGATTTCAGCACAAGTTGTATATAAGGCTTCATGTTATTACTGTAATAACACCATGAAGTCACTAATTCTAGTTTTGTAAAGGATCACAAGTCCAAATTATTAGGAACCACTGGTCCGATCTTTAACAATGCATTGTGTTTTATAGGTTTATCATGTGTGTGTGTGTGTGTTTTTTTTAAGGTGAAATCTTCAACTGAAAAGTAACAGTTACTATAACTGTCAGATACACAAAATGGGATAAAAAGTAGGCAACAATATTTACAAAATATTTCAGTAAATAAATGTAACTCAGTTTTTTTTACAAGCCCTTGTCTCATTGTCACTCTTCTGGGGGAATTTGAAGCGTGATTAAAATATAATTTGCTAAATGATTAATTATGAAGAAAAAAAAATAAATGATTGATTTAAAACTTTTATCATATAGAAATTATTGTAATGCAAAAATCATAAAACAAACATAAAACAACACTTTTGTTAGATGTGCAAAGTGAGTGTTTATTACTTTTATTCTTTATTCCAAGTTTTAATAGATTGTACGTGCATGATCAAAAAAAACTGAACAAGAGTGTTTCTTATCACATTCATTCTTCCTTCCAAGTTTTGGTGATTTTTATGCCAGTTGTTTCTCAATGGGACCTTTCTCCTGTGCCTATATAGCTACACCTTTTTGTAATCCACGTTTTGTAAGTGCCAGTTTGGTTGAACTTTTGGTCTCAGCACCAGTTGTATATAAGGCTTCATGTTATAACTGTAACTCTCCTGTTTTTGTCCAGTAGTATGAGATGGTGGGGAGCTTGCTTGGCTTCCTGTATGAATACTTAATGCAAACCACGTGGTGTGAAAGCAGACTGCAGCTTCTTTTGTTCAAATCAATCAAACCGGAGTCAGACGAGCAGAGAAGAGAGCTGCTGAATCAGGAAATCACCGGTACATTTATTTACTCTCAGCTTGGGGAAATTACAAAAGAACATTTTCTTTTTTTTTTTTTTACGAAATCACAAATCTCGTGTACTAAACTTAAAAACGTGTCAAGTCGAGAAAATCTGTAAAAAGTTTTGGTTGTAGCATCCTTTCATGTGTCGTTAGTTGTCTTTATTTAGAGGAGATCATGTTAGCTTACAGGAGCGAGGTTAGCTTCAGGAACACTAGCACTAAACATATTTATGCAAAAAACAAGTTTATTTCAGTCTGGGTTTCCGAGAATTTACTATATATTTATATATAACATACAACAATGTTCCTACTTGGTTTGTGTAGCGGCTAACTAACTTCACATGTTGTGCGTTAGCACGTCAGCTAGCGTTGCTAACCAACCAGCCATTATGTGAACAAAGAACAGCTAGCTGCTGCTTAGCCTAATGAAGCTAGCAGCTAGCCGCTAACAGCTAGCACCGGTAACTTTAACACGTCTTAGTTTGTTGTTGGTTTGTTGTTGGTTTTAGTTTCCACTGGCTGTTGATTAGACAGACTCTGGAGAAGGTAATCTGAGAAAACCGGCCAATTGTTCCGTGTTTAATGGCTGATACATCTCAATAGAGGTAACGTTAACCGGGGTTGGTTAACGTTACTTGGATCACGTTATTATCATCGTTAACTTCTGTTAACGTTAAGACCGTTTAGGCAACGCGAGTTTATTTATATAGCACATTTCTTACTCAAAGGCAATTCAAAGTGCTTTACATATATAAAAGCGAGATAAAAGAGCACAAAGTGCACAAGATAAAAACGAATAAAAGAATATAAAAGTATGATAAAAGCAATCAAAAGCCAGTAAAGTCCAGCATCTGATCAATTAAGAAAAGCGTCTGAGAACAGTTTTTGGTCTCGAGTCTAGATTTGGTGCATCTTTGATCTCATCTGGAAGTTTGTTCCTCAGTTGAAGTTACTGAAGTTAAAGACACACAGTACTGTAGTCGGTAGCTGTGTGTGTGTGTGGTTACAGGCAGTATAGTCTGGATTGTTCTCTTAAAGTTTGTAAAGTTAATTTAACTAAAAGCAAAAGTGTGAAAGTTATTGCCTTACATCTGTTGGCTTCATTTATTTATATTTATAAAACCTACAAAATATCACAAAGGCCTCTTGTCTGTGTATGGCATTGTGAGAGTGGTAAAGTACTATTTGTGAGTGTTCATGTTATTTTCTTTTAGTATCTGGTCTTGATCCAGTCTGAAATGTAAAGCCATTAATTGAGTCACTTAATATTAATAATATTATATTATATTATAATAAGAGCCACCGTTTCACAACTTGCTCGTGAGTTCATTTATAGCTTGTGTCTGTAGTATTCAACATGTTACAGATTTTATATAATATTTCTTTTCACGTTGCACATCTTCATTGTTGCATATCAAAGATCATTTGTCATTGTCTCACTGCGTTGTGCCATTCTTCAAACATGAAGGATTGTGTAATTCATACTTTGCAGACGAGCAGTCCTACTGGAACGATTCTCTAATTGTGTTTTTGTTACATCAGATATGTTCATTTTCATTTGCCTTGTTCTTAATATTTTTCTTTTTTCTTTCCTTTGTGGTCCCTGTAAGATTTCAGTTGAATTACACATTGACGTTACTCGCTGTATAAACTGACCACTGCTTCTTTCCCCCACAAACAGCTTCAGATTTAAAATGCCACGCAAGAAGGTGACAGATGTCTCAGGGAATGGTGGGATGAAAAAGAAGAGGGCCAGTGGCAAAAGGAAAGAGAGAGACTTCAGTAGCGACGATGAGTTCGACTATGAACAGGAGAACAACAAGAAACCTGGCAAGCCTGCTGCCAAGTCTGGTCTCCAGCCTGTCACTGTGGCAGACGACGTCAAAGAGAAAATTGTGGGTTTGAGGCATCGTCTGAACACTATAATCAATTAGTTTTAAGAAAACTACCAGGATTATTGAAGTAGTACCTCAGCAATAGATGTGCATTCTATAATCTGCAGTATTGTTTTCCTCCTCATGTAACAGTGTGACCCTTTGCATGGAATTTAGTGTTCAACATGTTTTATCTGCTTTCCGATAAAAGGGAATGTTCTCTGCAGGAAGAGTTTTCGTGTACACTTTGTGTCTTCCAGAAGCTTACTTATGTCCACAGTGTCTAGAAGGATGGATTCTTTATATATGATTGCAGAAGGATAGTTAGTTGCAGTATATTGACAAAAAAATCATATAGTTCATCAGTAATTTGGTTTAAAGTTCAGAAAAATAAACCAAACAAAAGGACATGTCTTCAAACTTTGTAATCGGCATGACAAAAATGTTTTTTTTCCCAAATGCCAGAATGTTCCTTTAATCAAATCTCAGATGCTGTGATCCAGCTACAGATGTTGAAATGATTTGCTTTCTGAGTTTAGGCAACAACATACGATTTTTGTTTATGTCATTGATCTTATTGTGTCTTTTCTACAGAAACTTGAGTGCTCAAAGGTTAAAGGTCAACTGCTCATCTTTGGCGCAACCAACTGGGATTTGATTGGAAGAAAGGAGGTGCCCAAACAACAAGGTAGAATATTTTTTTATATCAAATAGCTGGATCGGGTCTACAGTAGTACAGTCCCTGTACAGAGACCAAAACCTGTGCTCATTGACAACCCACGCTGTAGTTCTAGACGCTGCACAGAGGTACTGGGGGTACGAGCTAACCGCTGTTAGTCAAGAAATAGCTCTAGCTGATATCTAAACTTATATATTTATATTTTTTTACATATCTGTTGGTGTACAGATTTCAACAAACTAGATAATTAGTGAACTTTAGAGTTGGATGTATTTTTTTGAACTTTGGACCGATCCAGGCTAGTTGTTTCCCCTTGATTCCAGTCTCCATGCTAAGCTAACCATATCCTGACTCCAGCTCTGTACTTTACACAAACATGATATTGATATTCATCTCACTCTCAGAAAGAAAAAGAACAAGTATATTTCCCCTAGATATTGACAGGTTGCTTTAAGGTAACTTGGAACAGGATGATTCACACTGAACATCTTGTTAATCACAACCAGTCAATAACCAGGTTACCTTGTTAGACTTCACAGTCCTTCCTGAAAATGAGTCTTCACAGGTGTATACCATACCAGGTGAATAGTTGGCTATAGATCTGTTCAAGAGAGAATGTGATGTAACTAATAACTTTACATTTACTAGTTTACTAATAAATTACTTTCACCCAAGGATCCCAATCTTCATGTGGTCCTCACTATGTTGTGATACACTGTAGTGAATATTTACCTCCTACAGTGAGAGTTTTGGTAATGCCTGTATGAAGTTCTAGGACAAAATGCGAGGGGTTTTGATTTGATCTACGGGTTCCCTGCTCTCTACCTGACCCCTCACCGTGGTGTACAGCCCTCCCGAATCAATAAAGGATTGATCGGGTTTCCCAGTGCGTCTGCAGTAGAGAATGAAATGACGACCACATGTTAGGTGTACATGTGTCTCTTTGTTTGGGATGCACGAGCCACATACGGGTTAAAGCCAGTGAGATCCCATTAATTGATTGTGACAGTAATGTCTATTCATATGCATGCATGTTGTGCGCTGCCCCCCTGCAGCAGGCCCACTGATGCCTGGGGCGGGCTGTGCTATGCCTTGTTCCATCCCTGCCTCTCCACTCTGGTACACACTGATAAATCTGCTTTGTTGAGACTGAAGGGGGGGTAGGGGGTGTCAGCAGGAGCAGCTGCAGAGACAAAGACCATCTCTAGATGGGCGAGATGCTGCGCCTACCAGAGCACCAAATACACATTCAAATAATTCTTTTGTAGTGCTCTTATTTATATATATAGATATATAGATAGATATAGATATATATATGGATATAGATATATAGATATATATAGATAAATAAATAAAAATAAGAGCACTACAAAAGAGTGTAGCAGCAGTTTTTCTTGAATTGAACCGCCTCCAGTGAAAATGTATGGAGACTAGGAAGCTAATGTTGAGGGTTTTATTTTTTTAACAGATATCAAACAGTCACATCCATCATTTATTGCCAGCTGCAGTGTTTGTGCAAAACAGGCAACTGAGTTCCCAGTTCACCCGTCCGGGATAGTTATTGTAGAAGCCTCTATATTGCGTGGATAGTTGTGGACAATTACAGCCACTTTCCCAGGAAGTCTCCACCACATCATTTAGTTTGGCTGCGAGGTTGTTAGCTGTGCGTCTGACTCTTGTCAGCCCAGCGTATCGTTAGTGAGACAGACCGTGTGTGTGACGAAGGTGAATATGAAGTTATCTGTAACGTTATAGCTGTGAACGTAGCAGTGTAGTGTGTGTACAGTTTATTTGTAGGTGAATAATTGCTATAACTCCTCAAGACCCAAGCCAAGTAGACGTGTCTTGCCTGACACCTGCTGATTAAAGTGAAGGGGGTCAGCCCCGAAACTAGCAACAACTCCGGTTCACTTCTGAGTTTTGCTCAGCGTTTAACTGTTAGCATTAATCAGTCAAATTTATTATTGTCAGTCAAACGGTTAATTATTAACATCCCTAATGGAGACTGTATCTTTCTTGTGATTTCTCTTTTTTTTTTTTTTTAATGTTAGTGATCCAACTTGGTTCAAGAAACCAACAGATTTAACAATGACACACTCATCACGGTACTATTGAAATGAAGAGTGATGAGTCGTCAAAGAATAAAATAGGAGGAAGGAAATATGAGACAGGTGTTGACAGACAATCAGGTTTTGATGTGTGGTCTTTTGTGTTTCCAGCTGCTTTCCGCAACCTGGGCCAGAATCTGTGGGGTCCTCACCGCTACGGCTGTCTGAATGATGTTCAGGTTAGCTGTGTGGTGTCTGGTCCCTGTGCTGCACACAGTCTCCTCATGACCACCGAGGGCAAGCTGTGGAGCTGGGGTAAGTAACAGGATGATCTTCCTGCTAAACATAGTGTAAGCCACACCCCCTAAAAGTTTATGAGTTGATACCCAGGAAATACAGCTGTGATTACTGACTGTAAGGAAGTGGATATGTAAATAGGTTTGTGTCGCAGTGTTTTGAGTCTATAAAGTGGAAGGAGTTATCCATCACTGAGCTCTTGGTTTCTGACTTCCGCAGGTCGTAATGACAAAGGTCAGCTGGGTCACGGAGACACCAAGCGCCTGGAGGCTCCCAAGTTAATCGAGGCCCTGGCGGATCATGCGATTGTTGCTGCAGCCTGTGGACGCAATCACACCCTGGCACTCACAGGTAGGCTGAACCATAATGTGCGTTCTCATCTTTGTTTTCATTTCCAGCCAAAAACTACAGCAGCTGATTTCAGTGATTTAGTTCCCTTTTTTAATTGGTCATCTGTTGTAGTCATTGGTTGGAATGGAAACCAGCGTACTCTGGGCTCATAATAGTTCAACACAAAATGTGTTCGAATGTATTGGACGTTAATGGGAGTTTTCCAAAAAGTAATGTAATCCAGTTTCCTTTGATCTGTATTTTGAAAGTGTATTGTAAACAACAGTAGACGCAATGTGAGAGTTGGTACACGCTGCTCTGTTTGCTGATGTCGTTCTTTCTCCTCAGAGGATGGCACTGCATACTCTTTTGGTGAGAACAAGCTGGGCCAGCTTGGCCAAGGCAACCAGACCGATGCAGTCCTCAGCCCAGCACCGGTAAGCTATCACTTTCACATTTGGCATACTCTGTAGAGCCAACGAAACAGATGGACTCATACAGATACATTCTGTAATATGTGATATATTATATTTCTGCTGCTTATTTCAGTTCACATTGTGATGAAATACAAATCATATGACAGGAAAGAATGAAATATGCCAAAGGCTGTATATTCAGATGAATACAGAGTGCATCAGGGGGTGAACTTCTGGGTATTGTCACTGGCATAGATAGCATTGTAAAATCAAACTTTTACAAAAGTAGAGTATAGTAATTCAGTGACCTTGTGAGATGCTTCATAGGCTGCATGTCAGTGTGCCTTCTTTTATAGTCTTCCTCCTCTCTTGCTCCCTCTAGATTTCCTACAATGGTCAGCCCCTGGTGAAGGTGGCTTGTGGTGCTGAATTCAGCATGGTGGTGGACTGCAAAGGAAACCTGTACTCCTTCGGCTGCCCGGAGTATGGACAACTGGGTACGCTCACAATGTGCAAACACATCTATTGTTTTTCATGTGACTGCTTTGTTTAAAGCATTTTTGAGTAACTTAATGATCAGTTAGACAAATGGGAGAATGTTTTTGTTTATAGCTGATGGAGGCCAATGTTGGAAGTTGACACCAGTTTGAAGAGTTTATCACAGATATATTGGTATCGGCGCCTGCTTATGTCTCGAGTAGAGAAATGTCAAAGATGTGTGACGTCATTTAGAAACAGTGTCTCTTTGTCCACCAGAGAGCACTGACACACTATTTTTAATGTGAAGTGTTTATGTCAAATGGGACCTGTTATGCTTTTTTTTTTCAGGTGCATACTTTTATGTATTTTGGGTTTCTACTAGAACATGTTTGCATGCTTTAATGTTCAAAAAACACTTTACTTTTCTCAAACCGGCTGCACGGCAGCACCTCTTTTCTATGTCTAAAACGCTCTGTTTGCGCTCCTGCCCCGCCCTCCCAAAAAGCCCAGTCTGCTCTGATTGGTCAGCTGGCCTACTTTTGTGATTGGACTTTTTAAATGCATAAAAAAATCTATATAACGCATTAAAAGAGAGGGAAAAAGTACAAAAGCATAATAGGTCCCCTTAAAAATAGGTCCCCTTAAAAATTTATCGACAAACTTTTAAAACTCAACACCGACATTTGCATCGGCAGTATTGGATGGGTTATTCTGTATTATGTCTTGGAAATATTTGTATAATATTGAGCCATCATCTCTCTCATCGCAGGTCACAACAGTGATGGGAAGTTCATAGCTCGTGCCCAGCGCATCGAGTTTGATTGTGAGCTCATCGCTCGCCGCGTCGCCATCTTCATCGAGAAGTCCAAGGACGGCCAGATCATGCCCGTCCCCAACGTGGTGGTCCGAGATGTGGCCTGCGGGT
>CAKAOH010039904.1:0-30861 GCA_916701665.1 Sebastiscus tertius
AGATAGATAGCTACATGTAGATAGATAGATAGATAGATAGATAGATAGATAGATAGATGTAGATAGATAGATAGATAGATAGATAGATAGATAGATAGATAGATAGATAGCTACATGTATATAGCTAGATAGATAGATAGATAGATAGATAGATAGCAACATATAGATAGATAGATAGATAAATAGATAGATAGATGGATAGAACTTGAATATAGAATGTATTTAAAGACAAATGCTGTAAATAAATGAAACCGGAACAGAGATATTATATATAAGATATTTATATCAGACTAAACTGAATTACCCCTCAGGGACTGAGACTATGTGTCTTGGATGAGAATGGATGAAATGCAGATACCTGCCCCTCCATGTCTATCACTTCTGCTATCTAATCCTCTCAGCTCGACTACAGTCAGCAGACAATCACCTCAGGCTAAACTGTGAACAAGACCTCCTCTGTGTGTGTGTGTGTGTGTGTGTGTGTGTGTGTGATAACCCAATCACGTGTTGGTTTTTGTTCTTACACTACTGCTGTGTTTCATTAACTCTATCCAGGACTCCATCAACAACAACTCTTTAGGAAAGAAGGACAGCTGGAAGGACTCCCACTCCTCCTCCCCACATATTACAGGTATGGACACAAAATTAGTCTTTTGAGAAACTAGAATGGCACTCTCTGTTCAGCTTGTGCCATCATCCACGTGTATTCTTGTTTATGTTGAGATCAGCTGTACATCGTACATCGGAGCATCGTAAAACACTTCATTCAAACTAGACAGAAACAAAATAAAACTCACCTAAACCGTCGTCGTTACTCTTTCCAACAATCACCAAGTCTGCTTTGGTCCAACTCAACTGTAACTTCACTGAGTTTAATGAGAAAAAAACGCAGATTCTACAGTTGTTCCCCCTCCCACCCCCACCCACCGCTCTCTCTCTGTCTCTCTCTTTCTGAAGGAAGGAGGCTGGGTCATACATCATCAACGCGTCATCAGTTACACTGCGCAGAGACCCAGAGGTCTTCAGGAAAAAATTCCTGAATCCGGATCATGATTCAGATATCCACCAAAATCTAATGGATTGTTCATTGTGCTACACCCCACCCCTTCAAAATATTTCATTCAAATCTATCACAGACTTTTGGAGTAATCCTGCTAACAGACAAACCAACAAAGCAACGCCGGTGAAAACATAACCTCCTTCCTAGGCCTTCGGCCTTGGCGGTGGTAATAACAATGTTAAGATGGATACCAATATCATCTCACTGCTTCAAATACAGTTAAACACTTGCAGAATTAGATATTTTTTTTCTTTGTTTGTTAAACACGGTGGGCACTGTAATGCGCTACAACTTTATTGCGCTCCCCTTAAACAGTTTTAGCACATCCAACATCAACAGTATTATACAGTATGTGCACATCTTAAACAGCACTACATTCAACCAGCCAGTTTCTGCATGATTACACAGCATTACGCACACACAACAATCATTGTTTACTGTAGTCTCATTTCATCACTTTCACTTAAAGCCAAAGAAAAGTACAGCTCTTGTTTTCTGACATGTCATGTTGGCACGTTTTAGAATGGCAGAGAAATCCTGTCACTTTTCTTGCTTTCTGGGCAGCAGACTCAGATGTAATGTCTGTATAATCCATCTTGGATCCAACACACTTTCAGTGGATAGAATAGGGAGTACACACAGTTTGTCCTGAGATTTGAAAAGCTGTGCTCTCCCGATGCCAACATCACTGGGATGATCAGAAGAATTCATCTGGGAAATGTTTGTTCAATGCTTTTGAGGAAACTGGGGTTTGAGTGGTGGAATTTAACTAAATTTAATTTGAAGTACAGCCACTCATGTACTTTACTTAAAGGGACTGTTTGTAACTTCTTACACGTATAAATCACCCGGGTGGTTGTCCCATGCACGCTCGCATATGCGTGCTTGCGTGTGTCTACGCTGTTCAGACTCAGACTCCAACACAAAAAACAGTGAAGCACCAAAACCTCTTGGTTGTATCTAGTGAAGCCCGTCTGTTAAACAGTGTTGGCCGCGGTCGGAGGACGCGGGGGAGACCGTAGCTTTGGTCTCCAGGACCGGAGTCTCTGCTGTACTCTGCTCCTCTGCTCCTCTACCTGCTTGCCTTCACTCACACACCGCGCTCCTTCTCGCTCTTTCGCTCCACCCTCACATGCATGCGCGCACACTGCTCACTGCAGAAGAGTTAGTTTAGCTCTGAGAATATCTAGTGAATGTACGGTGGACGTTCGTGCAGAAATAACTGCTGCAGCTCCTCCAGACCAACAGAGGTTTCCCGTGTCTTGTGAAGTGACGGGGCTCCGCAGAGAGAAACGTTATCGTCTCCGACCAAAACTCCGGCGTCTCCCCCGTTCCCTCCGGCCGCGGTCGGGAGGCTGAGGCGGGAAAAGCCAACACTAGGATCAGCATTGATTCATGGAGAGACCTTGGTCTGGTCAGCTAACATTACTGCAAAGCAGCTGAAATATAGAGTGATATTGTGCTTTTAGCTGACGTGTGTCTCCTCACTGTGTTGAGCGATGCTCCTTCATGTCTATGTAGAGCGAGCACAAGTGCAAGCAACAGGACGTTGACTTTAGTTGACTTAACGGCCACAGGTGTCGCTGTTAACAAGCAATTCTGATTCTTACAAGCAGTCCCTTTAAGTACAATTTTGAGGTACTTGTAGTTTACTTGCTTCTACTACATTTGGAGGCCAATATTGTACTTTTTACTTCACATTTATCTGACAACTTTAGCTACTAGTTACACTGCAGATGTTTTATTATTGAAAGGAAATATACACCTTCTAATAAATTGGGATATATTAAAGGTTAAGCTACCCAGCAGTATACTATATAAAGGCCCAGACACACCAAGCCAACAACAAAGAACTGATGAAGGCAGAATGTTGCATCGCCTCACATTGCCTTTGTTCAAGTTGCACTTGAACACACCTCAAAGACTACAGCCAACAACCAGTTAGAATGTTAGTACTTTCTGCGCCTGCTTAAGATGAAATAACTCTCCACACCAGCAGGTAGTCTGTATTTGTCATTCAAAAAGGGAAACCGGAAAACCAAAGACGGTGGATATACAAGCCGTTGCTATGATACGTACATGAAACAAAGCAGCGTTTGCCGACCACTTCACACCACTCTCACTCACCTCCAACATGGGCAGACTAGAGCCGACGATGGGGGGGGCACACCGCAAAAACCAGGCCGACAGACGCTCACCGATGGCCCCAAACTGTCCGACGGCCGACCGTCGGCTTGTTGTGTCAGGGCCTTTAAAGCATCAGTAGGTGAGATTGGAGCAAATATGATTAAAAAAAGATATTTTTATTAAACGGTTGCTATGTCGTGACAGTAGTACATGAAACAGATAACCTGAAAAAAATCATGTGTCTGTGTCCTCCGGTGTCCTCTGGTGCTCCTAACGGCATCTGCAAGATTTCACAGACCGGAGGAAAACAAGCAGTAAGAGCTGATCTGAGGTCTGCTGTCCAGCTGCTGTCTATGAGAGCCGGCTGTCAATCACTCGTGAACTCTGACCAAACGGTCAAACTAGGCAGCACTGATCAAATATGAATCAATATTCTGTTACGTTAATGTCTATTTCTCTCCTCACATGTTTTCAGAATCATCTTGTAGTGCACAGTTTAGCTGTAAAATTAGAAAGTTTGTGACCCGGCAGCCATGTTGAGGTCAGGTTGATATGGCTTGAATTGAACACCAAGTACCGGTCACATGACCGAAGCACAGCCAATAGGAACGTTCTCTCTCAATGAAATGACCTGTGATTGGTCAAAGGCTCCCGTCACGGGGCTAGATTTTCTAAAGCCTGTAAACAGAGCCATGAGGAGGAGAAGTCTAGTTTTCTCTCAGAACACTTAAATTAGAATTACATTATGCTGAAAGGTTATTATGGAATTTTTTGACCCAATGATGCCAAAAATATACTGCCTACTGCCACTTTAAGTAGGTCCTCAAATATCTGTCCAATTGCCTTAGTGACAATCACAACCATGCAACAAGACGCAGCTCAACAGATTTTTTTATCATTTTTTAAATTCAAGAGTTCAATGGGTAAATATACCTTTTTATACACAGCTGCAAATGAAAGGGATAAACGTCCAGTATCTCTGAAACTCACTGAAACAGAGAGAAATATAAAAACAGGCTATGAAGAAATGACTATCAAAGAGTCTCTCACAATCGGGACTTTACTCAAATGAACCTTTTTATGTTGTTTCTTTTATGTGATTGGATGGATATCGTATTTGTACCTGTTAGTCTTGCCAGACTTGGCGTCTGGCCCCACCAGGATCACAATGGAAATAAGCCTGTGGCTTTATTGTGTAATTTAATCCTGGACAGTTTTGTAAATGTATGTGATAACTGTCTTCAGGTGAAGCAGTATTATGTGTATTAATGATTGTCAAATAAATCTATCAATCTAAAGTACTTAAAGTTAGCCCCACCTTTACTGGCTGCAACATTAAAGAGATGTCCACGCATGACAGTACAAGAGTGACGACAGATCCTCAAGGATGAAGGGGAAATGTTCTTGAAATATTTGAAAGTTCAGTTCCTGTAGCTCTTATTTATCCAGTATAAACTGCTTACTGTGGATAATCCCTCTGTGTACATCTGGTTGCCTAATACATAATCTGATACTTTTGTTTGTTTCCGTGTGTGTGTGTGTGTGTTAAGGGGATCTAACATCACCGGATATCCAACCAAAAGCAGAGGACAAAGTTCGGCACGGCTCGCGCCGCCTGGCCCCAAAAGCACCCACAGCTAATGGAACGAACAGCAGAGCCAACACACTGGCTGCTGCCACCACCGCAGATACACGCGCTCGACTGCGGGAAAGGCAGGTGTCAGCGGCCACGCACACACAGTCCTCCAGCACACCAAGGAGTCAAAAGAGAGGAGGAAGAGGAGCAGCAACAATGAGGGAGAGGAGCCTGGGGGACATCCGAGGAAAGGATGGAGTGACGGCAGGGAAGGATGATAGAAAAGGAGGAAGACTGTGTGAGGAGTCCAGGGGGAAGGAGAAAGAGAGAAATGGACATCAGAGGCCGAGAGACGCAAATGGACTGAAAAGCCGGGGGGTTGATGGGAAAGGAAAAGCAGGTGCTAAAGGGGTTAACAGAGGAGGGGCATTCAAGCCAAATAACATACTGTCTACCCAGGAAGTTTATCTGACAGCCATGGTGGTCCCACGCACGCCTGTGGCACCAAGAAACCAGGACAAGACCCAAGACCAAGGTAATGAACCCACCTTTAGAGCACACGGTGGCGGGCGTTGTAACTTTTATTGTTGGTGTTCCATGTAAACCCCAAGTTAATATTCATTTAGAAATGGAAGCCTTATTCTCTGTTTTAGTTGAAATGTATGCTTGCTACATGGAAAGACCAAATTTCTCTTTTCATTTTTGCACTAAAACACTTTCTAGACTATACTAGGGAATGAACTAATTGGAAGTGTACCTATTGAATACTGTGTTCATTACACAGTCCTTTGCAGGAGCCTTCTTCTGAAATTACAGTTACATATGAGTTGATTTGTTGAAAAGTAAAAGGAATCTGTGAACCCGGGAAATTAAAGAGAATACAGAATGTGATGTATTTAGTATAGTGTCTTATGGTCTAAAACTGTTTCAGAGACATTTATGCCCTCACAAGGACGGAATTCTGATGAAAACACTGAATACGTTTGATAAAAAGGGTAACTGTGGGGATATGGAATAGCAGCACAAAGTACTCTAATTAATGATACTTCCATCATAAAACAAGAAAGCATTTTGAGGGGGCCACCAAAACCTCTTCCTGTTGGGAGTAGGAATACACCGGAAATACAAATGTGTATGACTTGGGGGGTCAGGAGAAGATGTGCCTGATGATGGAGTCATTCAAATCAACTCAGGTTTTCTCTCCTGGGAATGTCAATTTGCAAAAACATTACACTACCTAGCTAATCCGTCATTAGTTTTAAGGCTGCATTAGCCTATTTAAACAAATGTGAGCACATTGGAGGCAGCAGAACAAGCTGAAAGCTGGACTTTGACATATTCCTATCTTGTAAAGTTGTTACGGGGAGTGTTGTAGCAGTTGCCTGTTTACACATCCAGCTGACGCAAAGCAAGATTAGCATTTATTTGGATTCGTGTTTGTGTTTACCTGATGAATGTAAGTCCAATATACACTCTCCTTTTATCTAGGTTTTTAATCTTCATCAACTTCTGTCTCTTTAGCTGCTAAATGCTCCACTATGTTCAGCAGCTATAGTCTCTGAATCACTGCCTGCTGCTGAAAACGAGGTTGATGAAAGAGTGGAGCTGTGGGCCTGAAAACCAAAACAATGATCCAAACTAAAAGTGAACTGACTGAAGGAAGCTTTGTAAAGCTGAGGAGGAAAACTGCAGAGTTGGTGATAATTCTCTTTGGGTTTGCCACTACTAGAGACCCCCTTATTACCAATAGTCATTTGATCCATTGTTAATATAAAAAAATATAATTGGGGCAGCTTTAAAGATCTGGTGGTCACATGGACACAAACACACAGACTTTCAGTAATATTACTGTAGTACCCACATTGGCCTGAAAAAAGTCAAATTGTGATTACAAACAGCCTATCACTACTGGCCATTCAGCACCTGTACCTTAACCTGAGGGGGCAAAATAATAGTACCAGTTTGCTCTTTTGAATATCTGTACCATGCTACAACATGACTATTCCAGAGAAGGTGCATTTAATCTATCTAATAATGTCTGTTAAGAAGTTTAAAGGTCCCATTTTGTAAAAACTGAAATTTTCATGTCTTTTACATAATAAAGCAGGTTTAAGTGCTTTGTAAATACTGTTAAACTATCAAAACGCTCAATATACGGAGAAATACACACAGCCCATATTCAGAGATTGTGCGTTTGAGACAAGCCGCTAGGATTTCTGTCCATCTGTGATGTCACAGATATACATATCTGTACATATATATTTAGACCATTACACGGTTTTAAACGTAAACATTCTAATTGTGTCCCAGTTTATTTCCTGTTGCAGTGCAAGGCCTATGGAAAGAAGGCGTCATCAACGCGTCATATCTTTGGGGTATAACACTTGCGCGGTAAAATCTGGCCTGCACTCGCCGGAATTGAGCCAATCACAACGCACGACCGCAGCTGTGTCATACCCCACACCCCGAGACCCATGTCTGCCCGTGACCCAGCCTCCTTTCCATAGGCCTTGTTGCAGTGTATGTGAATAACATCAGCTGACAGGAAGTAAACATGGACCCAAGCTGTTGCCTAGCAACGCAATTCCGTTGAATTTCTGTTGAAATGCACTAAAACAGAGTGTTTCAGACAGAGGTTAAATACAGGTATATTCAGGCAGACAGTATGAGGAAAATGAAGTGTTTTTAGAACATTACAGCATGTAGACATGTTCTAGTAGAAACACAAAATACAAGTATGAACCTGAAAATGAGCACGATATGGGACCTTTAAGAGATGTGACATCTGTGAAGTGGTTCATAAATAACTTTGTCCACATTTTATTCCCAAACAAGCAGTTCTCAAATCACTCTGTAACTCCTTCTATCTAACCACTGTCCGTATTTTGTGTTCTTAGGCCAAAACCATGACAGGACCCAAGACAACCCCCCTATCCTGTCCCGGTCCAGCAGCGAGGGGGGTTCAAACAGAATGTCCTTCAGCTCAGACACAGAGGGCCCCCCACCAGGGCCCCTGCATCCCTCTCTATCCCACCCAACCAACCCTGTCATCAGCGAAGAAGAAGGGGAGGGAGATCCGACTCCCTGTGTCAACTTCCATAATGGTCCAACTCACTGCCTTGCAGGTGATGAAAAGACAGAGATGGACTGTACCAAGTCAGAGGTGGACACAGAGGGAGAAAAAGGTGACAATAACACTGAGGCGGATGGCACCATCTCTGTCACTCAGGGAGATCGTGCGGCTGCTCAGACTGTACCAAAGAGTGAAGCTACAGCAGGGTTAAATTATGACTCTGTGAAATACACTCTGGTGGTCGATGAACATGCTCAATTGGAGCTAGTCAGCCTCAAGGACTGCTTGCAGGGTTACAACGAGCACAATGACGACAGCGATGCAGAGACGGTCTATCAGTCAGCCAATGAGGAGGAAGACCCAGAGTATGAGGAGGAAAGGAAGAGGACAGAGGAAGCAAGGAAGCAAGGTAATGATACAGATTTATTCATTAAATTAAAGGGTTTATCCCTTTGGGAGCATGCATGTTCTCAGTAAATTGCATGGTAATCTGTGTATTAGATTAGAAGACATCTTGTGTACAGTTGACATTTTGCCCCCAATGGTGCTGGTGACCAAGAGAAACTAAAACTCATTAAATGTCCAAAATGAAAATGGTTCATCCTGAGTGTGTTCATTAAATATTGTATTATTAATACAATTTAATTTTATGGGAGTCTATTTATTAGCGTTAAGTATAAGTTAAGTATAAAGCAGGCTTAAGTCCTACATAAATACTGTGAAATATCGAAATGCTCAATCCACAGGGAAATGCACACAGCCTGTATTCAGAAACTCTGCATTTGAAACAATCTGTCAGGATTTCTGTCCATTTGTGATGTCACAAAACTAAATGTGTCCCAGTTTATTCCTGGTTGCAGTGTATGTGAATGTCATCAGCTGACAGGAAGTACACATGGACCCAAGCTATTGCCTAACAATGCAATTCCGTTGCAATTCCGTCTGAATGCGGTGAAACAGAGCGTTTCAGGCAGAGGGTAAATACAGGCATATTCAGGCCGACAGTATGAGGAAAATAAAGAGTTTTTAGAACATTACAGAATGTAAACATATTCATGTAGAAACACAAAATACAAGTATGAACCTGAAAATGAGCATGATATGGGACCTTTAATGGCAATCTTCTCAGCAGTTGCTGAAATGTTTAGTTCTGAATCCAAGAGTCGGACCAAAGGACAGACTTAGTGACTGACAGAAAATACAGACGTCGGGACAGTTTGGGGCCGTCAGTGAGCATCTGTCGGCCTAGTTTTTACGGTGTGTCCCGCATCGTCGGCTCTAGTCTGTCCATGTTATAGATGATTCAACACGTTGAATCGGCGGCGGAGCCTGTCAGTGAGAGAAATCACTCTGATTGGCTGTTCAGCTGAAGCGAATCAGTGCATGAGAAGAGTAAATTAAAAATGTAAATGTAAATTTAAAGTTTAAATTTAAATTTGAATTTAAAGTCTAGGGGGCACACAGAAAAGGCTCTTCTTATTTTTCATCTTCATCTCATCTGATCATTCCAACACACGGATATTTTCACAACGACGTGGCCATCTGGAATGAAGCTAAGTGGTGAGTGAGAGTGGGGTGAAAACAGTCAGTAAACGCTGCTTTGAGCATCAGGTCTGCCAGTCTGGGTCTTTTAACTAAAGCGTGATAGAGCCTTTGCGGTACTGGCTCCCCTGCTCTGGAACAGCCTTCCACTGAGCATCAGATGACTCTGTCACCACTTTTATATCCCGTCTTAAAACTCACTTTGACAGAATGGCTTTTCCGAACAGCTGACTTTGAGTCATTCTGTATGCATGTGTGCTGATGTTTACGCGTATGTATGTGCATATGTAATTGTATGATATGTATATGCATGTTTCATTATTTACCTATTCTATTGTTTATGTTTTATTATTGAACTAATCTATTGTTTATGTTTCATTATTTACCTATTCTATTGTTTATGTTTCATTATTTACCTATTCTATTGTTTATGTTTCATTATTTACCTATTCTATTGTTTAGGTTTCTTTAGTAATCTATTCTATTGTTTATGTTTCATTATTGAACTAATCTATTGTTTATGTTTCATTATTTACCTATTCTATTGTTTAGGTTTCTTTAGTAATCTATTCTATTGTTTATGTTTCATTATTGAACTAATCTATTGTTTATGGTTCATTATTGAACTAACCTATTGTTTATGTTTCTTTAGTTACCTATTCTATTGTTTATTATTCATTAAGCATACCCTCATTCTTACAGTAATTTCAGCTTCATTTTAGTTTGTGACTCTAATGAAAGGATGTCCTAAATTAATATTCCTTTGTATGCAATAAATGTATCTGTGATGTCGCTGTTGTGAGAGTGCACTCACACTGCAAAATTGAGGATTTTAAACCAATTCACTGTTTTTAAGAAAGATCCTGTAATAGTATAGTAAGTGATGTCTAAACTAAGAATCAGACTTTATTGGCCAAGTATGTTTGGACACAAGGAATTTGACTCTGATCTCCAGTGGCTCACAATGTACTTGCATAGAAAAACTAGACATACCATATAGTTATTATGTACAGACAAGTAGGTGGAAAATCTATTATTGTTTCATTTGCACAAATAAATGTAATTTTGAAATAGGCCATAAGGACTAATGTTTAAGTGAAGGGTTGCGTGATATACAGTATATGTAGAGCTGTGTGTCATCTGCATATCAACAGACGTAGATATTATGCCTCTGTATCATGTTGGTAAGTTAGACAATAAAAGAAGAAAAGAATAGAGGGCCCAATACTAAGATTTGTGGAACACCACTGAATAGATGGAGCACCACACTTTGTACCAGATGACTGTGCATGGGTAGCTTCAGATTCAGGACAGAAGATTGTCTGAAGTCAAACCTACACAGTTCCTTGGTTCTTATTTCTTGCTGCTAGTAGTTCTATATTCTGCTTCCATTATTTTTTTTGTTGTTTTTACTTTATTTACTTTTATGTTGCACACTGCTGAAAAACCGCTAAACAGATTTTCATTGTTCTAAGCAATGACAATAAAGATCTATTCTATTCTATTCTATTAACTTTTCCTTGTTTTCTGCTCCAAGAGAGGAGGAAAGAGGAGGAAAAGAGAAAAAGGGAGGAGGATGAGACAAAGAAGTGGAGGGAAGAGGATGTGAAGAGGAGGAGGGAGGAGGAGGTGAAGAGGAGGAAGGAAGTTGTGGCAAGGATCTGCAAGCAGTCCAAGGTAACATCAACCACAACTTCTGAGGAAGAGGAGTCTAACGGAGGAAGGGCCGCAGCTTCCAGAAGTAAGAAGTTCCTCAACCTGTTTTCCAACAGCAGCCGTCATTACAGCGCCACCGGTTTGTAGGATTTCCAAATATTTAGTTTAAATCAAAAATAGTTTAGAAATTTATATTCAGGCTCCTGTGAGTTCAGGCGAAGTAAAGCTGACTTATTCAAATTGCTTCCTACCCGTCTTTTAGACCGTGTGCATCACAGTTCTCCTCTGCCTTTTTTTATTGTATGGACGGTAGAGAGGTAATATGATCTAAGGTTATCAGCATATGCATTGATATACCAATAAGGAAATACATGATATAGTCTTGACCAGGTTGATATTTAGGTTCACTTTCTTCATCCCCTCTATGTATATCTTTGCTAATTGAGTATGTTGAAGCTTCCGTTATCAATGGCATGTATTTTAGGTCTTAAATGTAAAGAAATGCAGCACTCTTTGGGCTTAAATATATATTTAACGAAGCAGCATTTTTAAATGTATTCAATTTATGGAATTGTTTTTCATTTTTAAAATACCTACTAAAAACACATTGGAGGAAGTGAAGTTGGGTATTGAGACCAGAATATGAAGTGGAAAAAATAACTGACTTAAGAGATATTGGCAGTTCATTAATTGTTGAGGTTTTCTGAGCCAACATCTGGTGTAGCCTGATAATCTGAACTGAATTGCCATTTTGTTTCACTTCCATCATTCAGCCTGACATTGGTGAATATGTTAGCTAACCCATTCTTAGCAAGTGATTTAATCTATCCATCTGAGCTGCAACATTTTCAGTTGATATTGAAGCTGCAGTAGCAGTTGATGGGAGCAGTCAACATTTTTCACATTTAACAAAGAAATATGTTGATTTTTTTCATTATTTCTGTAAATGGATTTACAACAGCTGTACTGTACAGCCAACTCATTCGCCATTTGTATGTCGCCGTTTTTCACAAAATCAAATCAAATCAAGTTACATTTATTTGTCACATACACAATCATACGTACAACGTGAAGTGAAATTATTTTGTGCCTAGCTCCAGAAAGCAATGAACAAATAGTAAAAAAAAAAAAAAATGAATAGAATGCTATAGAATGAAATAAGAATACAATTTCACAAAAGAAACAATAAAAACAATATCTCAGTCCTTTCAGAGAAATGAAACAATAGTCACTGGTTCAAGACCCGGGCTGAGAGCTCACCCCAGAGTTCCCAGGTAGTCCCTCTTAGTGCTGCTCCCAAACCAGGTGGTGATGAGTACAGTAACTAGAATAAGCATTACATGCATTGCTATTGTCTGTTGTTAGAGTAGTTGCTAGAAGACAGGAGTAGTCTATGTTCAGTGTTATCTGTAAGGAAGTAACTCGACACTAAGAGACAATATGAGCCATCATAATAGGAAGTAGCTACTGAGAACATGTCCAGCATATTGCCATGTCAATGCCGCTTGAATGTCAATAAAGTTACACAAGCTGGAGACAGTCTCACAAGTCTTTCTTAGTTACAATACTACACCGCCATTTTTTATCATGCCTATAGTCTGACTGGTGAAATGTTTCCCCAACTGCTGTGAATGAGACATCTGAAATCAGAGGTCTGGGACCAGGATACATCAGTGACACTAAAGTGTTAACTTAAAGTCACTCTGTGTGGAACTAGTACGAGATCTAAGCATTTTCTGGGTGGTGGTCCAGTCAAAATTGGATCACTTGATTTTGTGTTTTTTCATTAAAGGATGATCTGACACAAAATACAAACTGTAAGCTGTTGATTATGAGTATAACATCAATGCTGTATCATTCAGGTGCTGGGTCATTTGGAGTCTTCTCCTGTGTTTTGGATGGAGTGGAGAGACAACAGAGCCACAGAGCTGCCTACAGGTTCAATCATATGAACATACACAAACACACTGTGACATGTCCAAATAAACACACAAGACTGAAATCTGTACATTCTTTTCTACCCGTTTCAGGTTTGTCCCTCGTCATGCAGATGAGCTGTACCTAGAGACAGATGATCCAGTGTTACTGCTGAACCAGTCTGAGGACCTCTGGTGTCAGGGTTACAACATGAGGACCGGAGCTACCGGCATCTTCCCTGCCTTCTATGCCGTCAAGGTGGCTAAAGATATTAACCAAGGTACAATGCAAAATAAACTGTAATGTAAAAGCAGAATACCATCCTCATCAACAACATTTCATAATTCAAGATGTTCTCCTTTCTTCTCGTAGTCCACAAAGATGGCTGGGTAGAGCAGTTCCCGGTGCGATTCCTGGGTTCAGTTCAGGTCCCCATCCACAAAGGCAACGACATGCTATGTGCTGCGATGCAGAAGGTACACACATAACCGCACCATGCAAGCTGATTATCAGTTATCATGATCATCTTCAGGCACAACCAAGTAAAAGCTAATTGCAGGAAAATATTAATGCTTTTGCACCTGTCATTTTCCATCTTAATATTTCAAAGTATAATATATCAAAACGTATTTTTAATAATGCTGGGGTCGGTAATCTTGACAACCTAGCAAGAGTACACTAGAGTTTAAAAATAATCCAACTTCAAAACCCAGCCCAGTGTTGCTAACTCTTTTCCTATGGAAGTAGCTAGCAGTATTAGCTCCAACAGTCCCTAAATCTAGAGAGAGAGAGGCTCCAAGTCATCAACACTGACAGTCCATCCCTTCAGGCCTCCCTCCAAAGCCACGTCCCCCAAATTATTATTATGAATGTAGACAACCAACATGGCTACTGTTAGTACTCACAGCTGTCAGACTAGCAGCTGGTGGAAGACTCTGATGAAGGGCAATGTGTGCACGGTCAGAGTGCACACAGGTAGATAGGTAGGCAGCAGGCCGTCCGCTCATTTAATTAGGCGGTCCTTCAGTGTGGATTGACATTGAAGGACCGCCTACTCAACTGATGTGTCGCTGGGATCCGCGCCGTGGGGTCTCACTGCGCTCCTCATGTGAATAGACAAGCAGAAGCGAGCCCCGTGGAATGGAAACGGCTTCTGTATCACTACTGTATCCCGTTGGTACAATTGTATTTTACTAAAACGTATCTTATTTATAGGCTACATATCTACAGACTATCAGACTAAGCACTCAAAGTGCATTATTATCATACTGTCACACTGACACATCGGTGATGTGTCAGTGTTTTTATTCCGGTGCTCGACACAGAGCTGACACCCGCCCGCTCGCTTACTCTCATCCCCGGCTCTCTGAAGCTCTGTACCCCGCTGCTGCCTGGCAAAGGCACAATATTTTATTTTGATGTTAATAAAATGTACCCAAATTCACGAATATGTAGGATATTACTAATGACATTCATGTAATATTACGTCACAACGTCTGCTGTATTAGTCGTGTGTTTACTACGTGTTTATTTGCATATAGAGCGGGGAAGTGAGATCAGATCACAAGTGGTCACACAAGACGCATGAGGAGACGCATTCTAATGCCAGGTGTCCACTTGGGATCGGATCATCCAAGACCCATGTTGATGCCAGGTCTGAACAGGGCCAGAGATTTGGGTGAACTGACCCTTTAACTGACTCCAATCCAGTGTGTTATATAAGTGGAGAGCTGTACCTGTTGCAGCTGTAATCACTGGGTCCAAATCCTCGTTAAGAACATTACAGCACACTTTAGCTCCAGGCCTAGTCTGTAAAGAGACACATTCTCTCCTTTCACCTCGCCTTTTACATTTTTACTTTGCACCTTGTGAAAAAAGATGGATGAGATTTGATTGATTCCTGTGATGAAATTAGCTCTTGATAAGTTGCTAAATCTGTAAAACACAATAACTGCAAACTTTAAGTGTATGGTATCTGCTCTGTTGGAGTTAGGTTAGTCACTGCAAAATAAATCAGTAGATAACGGATAAGGATTTATACAGAAACACCACTAATGTGGTCCAGTTGTCCATTGGCATTATTTAAGCTGTACTGATAAGGACTGAAGCAACTGACAAGACTGAATGCTGGGGTCGCTTTCACAAAGACTGACTTTGACTGTGGCTTCATTCAAACTAATAGTCAGACTTCAGATAGACGTCTAAATTCTTTAGTTGCATAAAGCTGTCTAATTCTTGACTATCTTAAGAAGGACTAACTTGCCACAATTCCATTTGTGAGTAAATGAAGACTTCTTTCAAACTAAAAATGTAACTTACCGAGTAACTGCATAAACATGCTCATCTTCCTTCACTCCAGCAGAAGATGTTCTTCTAATGTCTTCTGTTAGAATACAACAGTTGCAAGGATATTTTACTGGGAAAACTCAGCAAAGCAAAAAGTGTAACAATACAAAGAGCTTAAAGTGGAAATGAAACGTTCAACCAAGTTAAGCTGGTTTACTAAATGGATTTCCGCTCTAATGAACAATTATATAACAAACATGACAGATGTCAGCGTTTAACAGGAAAAAAAGAAGCTTCGTTTCATCTTTTGAGCGCCGTCATGTCTCAGTACTCTAGACTGTGACATCATGAGGTTGGTTGGCTCGGCTGGTTGGCTCGGCTGAGTTACACAGATACAACGGTAGAGACCGTGAATGATGGAGACTGAGGAGACACAGGACAGAAGAAAACAAAAGAGGGGACACTATTGTGGATGCAAAGATGAGTTTTACAATGTTACAACCAAGGACAAAACAGCCCAATTCATAAACTGACGCTGAAACGGAGATCAGTAGCTTTACTGCAGCTGGCCACCTCTACCCTCTCCCCTCTCTGTCTCTCTGTCTCCCCATCTCCCGTCCTCTCCCCTCTCTCTGTCTCTCTGTCTCCCCATCTCCCGTCCTCTCCCCTCTCTCTGTCTCTCTGTCTCCCCATCTCCTGTCCTCTCCCCTGTCTCTGTCTCCCCATCTCCCGTCCTCTCCCCTCTCTCTGTCTCTCTGTCTCCCCATCTCCCGTCCTCTCCCCTCTCTCTGTCTCTCCGTCTCCCCATCTCCCGTCCTCTCCCCTCTCTCTGTCTCTCTGTCTCCTCAGCTCCTGTCCTCTACCCTCTCTCTGTCTCCCCATCTCCCGTCCTCTCCCCTCTCTCTGTCTCCTCATCTCCCGTCCTCTCCCCTCTCTGATCACCTGTCCCTCCTCCTCTGCTGTCTCATTCAGTCTGTTCAAAGACTGGGTCACTAAGAAAATAAACACCCAAAAGCACTACTTCTAACTTCTAACTAACTAACTATCTAACTGGGTTAACCTCCCAAGCCGACATGCACGCGGACCGACTCGGTGGGCTGCTGTCAATTTTTTCTTGTTTTAACATTGTAAAACTCATTTTCACATCCAGGAACTTTTCTTCTTGTTTTCTTCTGTCCTGTGTCTCCTCAGTCTCCATCTTTCATGGTCTCTGTTATTGTATCTTTGTAACTCAGCTGAGCCAACCAACCTGGTGACGTCACAGGCTAGAGTACTGAGACTTGACGACACTCTTGCCACGAAAGATGAAACAAAGCTTCTTTTTTTCTTTTAAATACTGACATTTGTTATGTTTGTTGTATAATAGCTCATTAGAGCAGAAATCCATTCAGTAAACCAGCTTAACTTGGTTGACTGATTCACTTCTACTTTAACACTGAGATGCTGTTGCTAACTAGGCTCAGGATAGTTTATTTGGGCAAACGAGAAACGAGCGGAAATCTCCTCGCTGATATATTTCCACATATTCATATTTATTATTATCCTTATATTTTGGGTCACTGCGGTCTTCTTACCGAACTGATGATCTGACATTCACACCCACTTAACGCTGTGATTGGCCAGCTGTGCGGAGGTCACAACTATTTCTGGCACTTTTCATGTAAACAACACTTAGACTGTCTTTCAGGAGAACTGTCTGAAATGTGCACCGTCCTCCCGTATTTGAGACTCCACGCTCCTGCCTTTTCACTCTGCCTTCAATAATGGCTGTTACAAATAAACACTGTTCTGATTTTCAACATATCTTTCAAAATGTCTTTGTCAAAACCAGCCCCCTGGTGCTGATCGGTATGTTTATTGACTGACTGACTAATCATTTGTGTTAACAGGTGGCGTGTAACAGGCGGTTAGCAGGTCAGCCTCCTTCAGCCTGTGTGCTGGAGGTCAGTGTGAAGGGCGTGAAGATCAGTGTCCAGGACCAGTGTCACTCTGCTCACAGGGTATGTGCACTACATTTCTACCTACCTACCTACCTTCCATCTCGAGTGTCACACCTTTTCTAATCCAGCTGATGGAAAACCTGCAGCAGGTCATTGTGATGTTGGAAACCAGAGCCTTTGCTGTAGTTAGGTGTATAGTGCTCTATGGTGTATAGTGCTCTATGGTGGCAATCAGCAGTAACTACAAGCTGCTAAAAAAGGTGATGGCGATATCTACTCTGCCAATTTGAATAAATACTCCAGGTCGAAACTTTGGACTTCAATCATGCAGACTTTACATTTCTCTGTGTGTCTGTGTGTCTGTCAGGGGGACCAGTGTTTCCATTTCTTCCAGTTGAAGAACATCTCATTCTGTGGCTGTCATCCAAAACACAGCCGGTGAGTCGGACGACTTAATGGATTATTTGATCTAATCGGTTCCCGCACTTTCATGAGAAATGTGTTTAACTATGTTAAAGGTCCCATATTATAAAAAAGTGAGATTTTCATGTTTTTTATTATAAAGCAGGTTTAAGTCCTATATAAATGCTGTAAAAGTATCGAAACGCTCAATCCACAGGGAAACACACACAGCCCTTATTCAGAAACTCTGCATTTAAAACAAGCTGTCAGGATTTCTGTCCATTTGTGATGTCACAAATATACAATATTTAGACCCTTTACACAGATTTAAACGTAAACAATCTAAATGTGTCCCAGCTTATTCCTGGTTACAGTGTATGTGAATGTCATCAGCTGACAGGAAGTAGACATGGACCCAAGCTGTTGCCTAGCAACGCAATTCTGTTGCAATTTCGTCGCAATTCTGTCGAAATGCGCTAAAACAGAGCTTTTAAGACAGAGGGTAAATACAGGCATATTCAGGTCGACAGTATGAGGAAAATAAAGTTTTTTTTAACATTACAGCATGTAAACATGTTCTAGTAGAAACACAAAATACAAGTATAAACCTGAAAATGAGCATGATATGGGACCTTTAAAGTGCACCTATTCTGGCATTACATTTAGATGAGAATGATGTAAAGCTCAGTGCTTTGCCTACTACAGCAGGTTGGCTTCAACAAGTATTAGTAAATAAACCTCTGAACTATGTGTTTCCTGAGTAATGCTGATTATTGATCTGCAGGTATTTTGGTATCATCACCAAACACCCTGACCAACAGCGCTTTGCCTGTCATGTGATGATGTCGGAGACGACATTACATCCTCTGGCCGAATCTGTAGGGTAAGACCCATTCTATTCTATTCTATTCTATAGTTTATACACAGGTTCTGATTTTTACTATTGGATATACACCGATCAGCCATAACATTATGACCACCTGCCTAATATTGAGTAGGTCCCCCTTTTGCCGCCAAAACAGCCCTGACCCGTGGAGGCATGGACTCCACTAGACCTCTGAAGGTCTGCTGTGGTATCTGGCACCAACCGTTAGCAGCAGATCCTTTAAGTCCTGTATAAGTTGCGAGGTGGGGCCTCCATGGATTGGACTTGTTTGTCCGGCACATCCCACAGATGCTCCATCGGATTGAGATCTGGAGAATCTGGAGGCCGAGTCAACACCTCCAACTCGTTGCCATCCACATGATGTAAAAGAAAACGTGATTCATCAGACTGGGCCACCTTCTTCCATCGCTCCTAGTCCAGTTCTGATGCTCACGTGCCTGTTGTAGATGCTTTATGGCGGTGGACACGGGTCAGCATGGGCACCCTGACCGATCTGCGGCTACGAAACTGCTCCTCACTGTGAGTTCTGACACCTTTCTATCAGAACCAGCATTAACTTGTTCATCAGTTTGAGCTCCAGTAACTCTTCTATTGGATCAGACAACACGGGCCAGCCTTCACTCCCCACATGCATCAATGAGCCTCGGGTCCGACCCTGTCGCCGGTTCACCGGTTCTCCTTCCTTGGACCACTTTTGGTAGGTCCTGATCACTGCAGACCGGGAACATCCCACAAGAGCTGCAGGTCTGGAGATGCTTCGACCCAGTCATCTAGCCAGCACTATTTGGCCCTCATCAAAGTCGCTCACATCCTTAAACTGACCCATTTCTTCTGCTTCCAACACATCAACTTCAAGGACAAAATGTTCACTTGCTGTCTAATATACCCCCCCCACTGCCAGGTGCCATTGTAACGAGATAATCCATGTTATTCACTTCACCTGTCAGTGGTCTGAATGTTATGGCTGATCGGTGTATATCCCAGATTATATCGTATGCCAGGATCAGACTACAGGATATTTTTGTCTTTGATGATGGTCACCATGTCAGATCTAACGATCACAGCGCCATAAACTCTTGCAGTGTCTTGGTTGGGTGACTGGCAAGACTACACGTATGACCACGACCAATCACGGCACGTTGTATTTCACGATCATCTGTCAATCATGGCGACAGAAGCGTTGTGTGTGATGCTGGTGGTCTGGTGTTGCGAAAAGAAAAAGAAAAGAAAGAAAAAAGTAGTTGTTGCTGCTGTATGTTGAAAAATCTCGTGGAGGAAAAACAATTGGTAAATGACTGTTTGGTAAATGAAGATGTATTTTTTATCAGGCGGTTTTGCAGTCACTCAAACTGAAATCAACAAAAAGTCAACATTTAAACTCTCGTTTACATCTGCCACCAGTGGCCTCTGAAATGACAGCATACGTTTACCGACACAGGGCAATTGACAAAGTCTTCTGTTAAAAGCAATGAGCATATTCCACATCATTGGATACCAAACGTGGGCTGGAATTAGCCCCTATAGTTAAACACCCTACAGCCATTCAATCATAGGCTATTAAGTGGCGTACACACATAAGCACTTTTAGTCACCCTAGCATGTTTGCATTATATGCCTGTCATATAATGTGGAAGTCTTCGATTACTTACTTGGAAAGGTAGCACCATTCATTCAAAAACACCAAACGGAGGAGGGCTATCGGTGCCAGACAGCAGCTTGCTACCGGTAATCATAAATTTTATCAGAAGACGAGGTGCGAGACAAAGTGGCGACCACCTGAACGGACTGCACACCCTGCGTGCTGTTACACCGCCACGTGGGGCCCAAAGGCTGTTAACGGACATCCAGATGTGTCCATAGTGAAGCAAAATAAGAAGAACAGAGAACATCCAGGCAGAGGGCTGCAGGGTCTCTGTCGATACAGACACCACCACACACTTCTAGTGGGACATTAGTGATGATTGAGAGGGATTATTTTTGTATCAGTCTATATATTGTTTTTTTAGTTAATTCTTGCATATTTTACCTTTAATACAGGACAAGCTCAGGCCATACATCACATCTCTTTAAAGGTCCCATATTGTAAAAAGTGAGATTTTCAGAATGCTCAAAACGCTCAATCCACGGAGAAGTACACACAGCTCGTATTCAGAAATTGTGCGTTTGAAACAAGCCGTCAAGATTTATGTACATTTGTGATGTCACAAATCTACAATATTTAGACAATTTCACAGTTTTAAACGTAAACATTCTAAATGTGTCTATTATATTTTATTTTATGTTGAAATGCACTAAAACAGAGCGATTCTGATAGAGCGTGAATACAGGTATATTCAGACAGACAGTATGAGAATAATTATTTGTTGTTTGAACATTAAAGCATGTAAACATGTTCTAGTAGAAACACAAAATACAAGTATGAACCTGAAAATGAGCATGATATGGGACCTTTAAGGTGGGTCTCTATGATCTTCGACAAAGCATTCAACCTGCTGTACCTAACACCTACAGGTACACATTCCAGTGCATTCAATTAAAAGCAGTTTAATAAAGCTTTACCTATCCATTTTTAAACATAATTCATTACTTACTGTCAGCCCTAAGAAATTACTTTCCCATATCTACAAGATCTCCAACTTGGATTATCTCATTCTACCAAAAAACATGTTCAAACACATTCAACATGTTATGCAACGGTAAAATCCGGGTTCAATCCAGAATCCTTCGAAGAGCACACCAAACCCAACATAAACTACACATTATGGTACTGAGTGACTCAAACTCAGACTCAGTTATTCTGGTCACAGGTCACCAAGGAGCAAGGATCTCAGCATTCCATGGACACCATCCCTCTGCTTACTCAGATACCAATCAGACATCACCTATCAGACATATTAAG
Organism: Sebastiscus tertius; assembly: GCA_916701665.1. Classification (NCBI taxonomy): domain Eukaryota; kingdom Metazoa; phylum Chordata; class Actinopteri; order Perciformes; family Sebastidae; genus Sebastiscus; species Sebastiscus tertius. The sequence goes on from CAKAOH010039904.1 coordinate 21,365, forward strand.
AAATATAGATATGAGAAATATCTTCTGTACTTAAATATTTTATAAGACAGAAACCATTAAAATTAATATCATTTTATGTCTCTTTTATGTACAGTAGTTCTTCTAGATAACTCAATTGAATACGATACGATACGATACGATACAACTTTATTGTGAGTTTGCACTGAAATTCATTTTGCATCCATAGGCAGCTCAGTTTGAGAAAAAGAACACATACAATAGACATACTGTTACCATAGACAGACAGACAAGTGAGACCCATCAGACAAAAAACAAAACACATCACGATTATTCATACATAACCCATTACAAAAATGACCATCTGTCCTCTGGATTTACATCTCTTTAGCAGCACATTAATTATTATTTAGCAACATGGACTGATGGACAAAAGCGTTCTTCAGCCTGATGCGGTTAAATGTCGGTACTCTGAATCGCCTCTGAGAGGGTAGAAGTTGATGTTCCCCATTTAAAACATGTAAGGTGATCAGAAGAGATGCTGTTCGCCAGTCTGAGCATACTCTTGTTGTGAGCTGCTTGAAAGGAGGCTGTCACAGGTTGGCCAGTGATCTTCGCGCAGATTTTGATTTGGCTATTAAGTTTAGTTCTAAGTTTTACAGAGAGACTACTGAGCCAGGCTGTACTGCAGTACAACAGGACACTCTGAATCACTGAACTGAAAAATAGATAAATAATCTGGCTACTGGCTCCAAATGATCTGAGTCTGCAAAGAAAGTGAATGTGCTGCTGTATCTTCTTACAAGTAAATTCAATGTGGGGGTCCATGATAGGGTGGAGTCTATCAGAACTCCCAGGTATTTGTATGAAGAGACCTGTTTCATTTCTACATTATGATTTGTAACTGGAGGGAGCTGACAGTCAGGAGGAAGGCCAAAAATAATTTCTTCTGTCTTACTAGTGTTAATGATAAGAGCGTTTTTGTCACACCATTCAATCACCTAGTCGACATTACACTGATGCAAACTGAGGTCATCGCTGTCAGTCAGCAGAGAATGACTTTATTAGTTGTGTCATTCCTCTCAGCTAATGAATGTGTTTTCACTGTCATCTGATTGTAACTGTAATGCTACTGTAAATGCTTGATCCTACTTATTTGTTCCAACAAATCACCTGAGCTTGATTGTGCCATGCATGTCTTTTTTAGGGGAGACAGGTTTTTTTTTCAGGGGTAGATAGCAGGTCAACAGTATATGCCACATAGAAGTGGTGTACTTGATTTGAAAGCTGGGAACCTGAAGATTCATTTGCGAGTGTGTCAAGTTTAGTGTAAAATCTGCAATAAACGTTGTGTTTTAGTTAGGCGCCTATTCAAATGTTGAAAGTTTAGAGTGTAAATGGTAAATGGACTCGCATTTATATAGCTCCTTTCTAGTCTTCCAACCACTCAAAGCGCTTTGCACTACATGTCAGAATTCATATATTCAATATTTTGACAAGATATTTGGGTGTTGGGCATTTTGCTGGCATCTCCCCAGCCTGACACCCCCCCGTAATGCAGTCTCAGAGTGACATTTCGGACTGGAGCATCGGCCAAATGAATAACTTTATTCAGGGCGTTGCCACAGCTGCAGGCTATGTGATGTCTCTAGCCACAGGTCCCGTCATGTGTGGCTGGGACTCATGGCTCTGCCACAGAAGGATTGAGATGATCTCCTTGGGGCCCCCATCGCTGCAGAGGGGCTCTCTGGGTCAATTTCATCTGTTACTCAGTGCTTTAAACGCTTAGAGGGGGAGAAATCGCAGCTCAGTTGCAGCCACTTGCCTATCGCCAAGCCATTTAAGAGGACTGAGACGAAGCAAAACAACGCAACGGTGAGAAGGAGAGAATGATGGCGGTACAAGGCACCCTTAGTCGCCACCAAATCCTGAGAACAATATTTGGTTCTTTAGCTCTTGAATGCTCCACAAGCTAATTGCTAACTTTGTCCATCTGCTGTTTGGGGCTGGGCGGGTAGTTTACAGCAGGTTTATCAGAGCTCTGGTGGTAATTCTCTGGAGGTCTATCACTACGAGCAACACCTTTCACATTAGACATTTGATCCATTGTTAATACAAAAATATTCATCAGAGCAGCTTTCAAAAGACTTAATGGCGCCTGTAGCTCAATGGGTAGAGCGGGTTGTCCTTTAACTACAAGGTAGGTGGTTCAATCCCCAGTCCCTATAGCCTACTGTCTGCATGTCAAAGTGTTCTTGAGCGAGACACTGAACCCCAATCTGCTCCCTGGGTGCTTTACAGCAGCCCATGCTCCTTAGGATGGGTTAAATGCAGAGGTCAGATTTTGTGTACATACAGTATATGGTGAATATAATAAAGTTTAAAGGTCCCATATCATGCTCATTTTCAGGTTCATACTTGTATTTAGTGTTTCTAATAAAACATGTTTACATGCTGTAATGTTCAAAAAACTTTATTTTCCTCATACTGTAGGCCTGAATGTTCCTGTATTTACCCTCTGTCTGAAATGCTCTGTTTTAGCGCATTTCGACGGAATTGTGACAAAATTGCAACAGAATCGCGTTGCTAGGCAACAGCTTGGGTCCATGTGTACTTCCTGTCAGCTGATGACTATCACATACACTGCAACCAGAAATAAACTGGTACACATTTAGAATGTTTACGTTTAAATCTGTGTAAAGGGTCTAAATATTGTATATTTGTGACATCACAAATGGACAGAAATCCTGACAGCTTGTTCAAATGCAGAGTTTCTGAATACGGGCTGTGTGTATTTCCCTGTGGATTGAGCATTTTTGATACTTTCACAGTATTTATTTAGGACTTAAGCCTGCTGAAAATCTCACTTTTTTTATAATATGGGACCTTTAAGATTTTCTTTTTACTGTGTAAAAATACACAACTGAGGCCAAATGATCTACTCAAAATTGAGGCCGGGGATTATTTCTACTTCCTAACAATGAAGCTTTGCATTTTGACATTTTGAATACTGCTGGTACGCTGAAACATAACCAACACAACACAAACATAACCAACACATATGCAGTATGGAAAATAGTTGACAGTAATGGTGTAAAACATGCAGAAACACAAATTTGTAAAAAATGACATAAAAAAAAGGAAAAACAAAATGTTTCGGCATCGTGCCTCTGAGGGTATTTGTGTTTTGCCTCCTGCTCAGTTACAGAATCAGGATAAAATGTAATCAAAATGTTCTACTTTTTGTACCGCAGCTAAGTCGTCCACTGAATTCCCAGCATGCATCTCCATTTGCTCCATTCACAAAGGCTTGCATTAATCTTTTGTAATAACACTTCAGCTCTATTGCTCGTCTACTCTGGAATTGTGTTTATCTTTTCAAACGCTTAGAGAGAAGTCATTCACTGACAGTCATTCACTCAAACTGCCCTGCCACAATGCAGCTCCACTACAAATCAAAGCCTCTTAATGATGCCATTCTTTTGACGCTGAATTTCAACCATTCGTAATTCTTTGGGAAGCTTTTGGCACATTTGATTAGGAGATTAGAAAAACTGAAAATTGGTAGGAGGAAAAAAAATAAGAAAAGCGGCTTTGCGGGGTGTTTACAGATTTCAATTGTGTCCGCTGACAGAGGGCAGGGTGTGTGGTCGAGGTCTTCAAGTGCTACTTCACAGTCACACTCACATGTTTGGCAGGATTGGAGCTCTGATCTGCTTAAATTAGTGGACTGACAAAAAAATCTTTTCTGTAGACCCACATTTTAAAGCTGGTAAACTCTGTTTTGTAGATTACTAACCTGCAATGAGTTATGAGTCAGTATTATGTTATACTAAAGGAAGTAAAAAAAAAGGCTTGGATAGTATGTTGGAACCAGCAGAGCTGTCGGGTTAGAATAAAGCACCAAACCACCACTTTTTCAAGAATCATCTGGAGACTCACACCAACCTTCCTATGATGCAGCAGCGCTGGGTCCTGACCCACTGTGTGGTCTGATCAGTTGACCTCAATTTGCACTTCAGATTCAAAGCAAAAAAAGGGCCTTCACAGAAAGTCTGTTTAAAAAGAAAAGCATCAATTTCCAAATTCCTTCAATCTGAAATCAGCATCATAAAATACTGTAGAGTTAGTGGGGCGGAGTGAGGATGAATAGGGACTGGTCAGTCTGATGTTAAATGATAACTTCGGTATTTTTCAACCTAGAAATTTCTCCATGTTTTTTGTCTAAGTGACTAATGAGGACAACACTTTTTGAAACTGGTCCAATATTGAGTGAGAACGCTGCAGCCGCCAGCTGCTAAACGAGCTGTTAGATGTGTTAAAGGTCCCATATCGTGCTCATTTTCAGGTTCATACTTGTATTTTGTGTTTCTACTAGAACATGTTTACATACTGTAATGTTAAAAAAAACCCTTCATTTTCCTCATACTGTCTGCTTGAATATACCTGTATTCACCCTCTGTCTGAAACGCTCCGTTTTAGTGCATTTCAACAGAATTGCAACAGAATTGCGTTGCCTGGCAACAGTTTGGGTACATGTTTACTTCCTGTCAGCTGATGTTATTTACATACACTGCAAACAGGAATAAACTAGGACACATTTAGAATGTTTACGTTTAAAACCGTGTAATGGTCTAAATATTGTATATTTGTGACATCACAAATGGACAGGAATCCTAACGACTTGTTTCAAACGCACAATTTCTGAATACGGGCTGTGTGTATTTCTCCGTATATTGAGTGTTTTTATAGTTTAACAGTATTTATATAGCACTTAAACCTGCTTTGTAATGTAAAAAAACATGAAAATCTCACATTTTACAATATGAGATCTTTAAGTTATTTCACCAGCTGCTTGAATGTGAGGCTTAAACAGACAGAATCACCAATCACAATTCTAAGATACTTGTATTGAGATACAGACTCAATCTCAGAGCCCTGAAATGTGGTGATAGGTGGGAGATTCAGTGGCTTAAATTTTGCATTTGAAAACAGCATGAGTTTTGTTTTGTCAGAATTTAAAACACATTTGAAGTCACACAGGGTGCTTTGTACATTATTAAAAGCAAGAGTTGGCTGACTGAGTTTCATTGATTCTGAAGGTTTTTACAAAGGGGATTGTTCAAAACAATCTGTCTGGAGCCGCAAAACATGTGATCATTGTGATGAAGGTAACAGTTTATAATCTAAGTATATAGGATATAAGTCTAATGCAGTGAGGGCCAAAGAGACAATGTACTACGGAGTATTAGGGCCACATTGAGGGAAAAAACATCTGAGATTTCCAGAATAAAGTCTTAACATTACGAGAATAAAGTCATAACTTAATGTGGAAAAAAGTCTTAATATTACGAGAATAAAGAAAGAACACGTAAAATTACTCCTTTATAATATTCTGACTTTATTCTCATGATACAACTTTTTTTCTCACATAAACTTATGACTTTATTAACATAAAATTCCGACTTTATTTTTGAAGTCTCAGATTTATTTTTTTCCTCAATGTGGCTGTTATACTCGTCGTAGCGTCGTAGCGTCGTAGTGTCGTACCGTCGTACCGTCCCATAGACCTACAACAATGATTTTATAAATCCACAGGGAGCCACTGGAGAGGGGCTAAAGAGCCACATGTGGCTCCGGAGCCGCAGGTTGCTGACCCCTGACCTAGGAGCTTCCTCTCCGTGTCGAGTCCTGTAACATCAGGTGAGTGTCTTCTATGCACTCTACATCATATTTGGCAGCAAAACACACTGACACTGACACAGGTCTCTATCTGACATACCTTTTCCAGCTTCTAACAAGTCAGCAGGTAACAGCTTGAAGCCTGTAACTCAATGGCTGTAGCAGGGATTAAACATAGTGTTTGACTTTATGGTTACAGATATGCAGCAGCCTTTAATTCTCTGTTGTCATTTATTAAAACACTGGGTAACAGACAAATAACACAAACAATAAACAGCCACATTATATAACATACATTGTACATTATATGTACCGTACATTTTCTGTGTTTCACAGTGTCTCAGGATTAGCTGCGGTGCCTTGAATAATGTCCCTGATTCTCTGTGTGTCTGCCTGCAGCGCTTCATTGTGAGGGTCAATCTTTAGAGCAGCTTGGTAGTCTTGTAGGCCTGAGAAAACATGTCACAGGTAGATCAGCTGACAGTACAGAGTAGGCGGACGTGGTTACCTCTTCAACCATTCAGTTATTATTCTGGAAAAAAACATGCTACAGTGATGTATTGTTACTCTACCATTATGTCTTTAAACACAATGCAAAAGTGTTTGTTTATTATTGTGAGTGTATCATTAAAACCCAAGACATACAAGTCAAAGGTGTATAGTAACAGTGTACCAAATCAAAAACGTTACTGTTGCTGTTCAAACCTTCTGCATAGAGCTGTAGCTGGCAGAAAGCAGATCCTCGGCGGACATTGGCTCTGGCTCTGGCAGCTGCATTGGCAGCAACTGGTGGAGTCAACAAATCAAGTGCCTGCAGAGAAACATGTGGGCAGATGTCTATTCATATTTTTACATAATAGCATGATGCAGCTCTGCTGTCAGAAATCATGCCAAAGGTGGTAGAAACTAAATCAAACTGATATTAAAAAAAGTTAACGTTAACCATGATGATATCAAACTCTCTCTCGACCTCTCATTACCACTGAAGATGTGTCAGATTTAAAGAACTGTATAGAATGTATAGAGGCTGCAGAGGTAGAATTCTTTTGTCTCTGTCCTTGTACAAATTTCCAGGTATTATAAACCAAGTTTCAAGACACCAACATGTGCAGTGAAGCTTTAAAGGTCCCATGTTGTAAAAGAGTGAGATTTTCATGTCTTTTATATTATATAGCAGGTTTAAGTGATGTATAAATACTGTTAAACTATCAAAACGCTGCATATACGGAGAAATACATACAGCCCGTATTCAGAAATTGCGCGTTTGAAACAAGCTGTTAGGATTTCTGTCCATTTGTGATGTCACAAATATTCAATATTTAGACCATTAAACGGTTTTAAACATAAACATTCTAAATGTGTCCCAGTTTATTTCCTGTTGCAGTGTATGTAAATAACATCAGCTGACAGGAAGTAAAACATGGACCCAAGCTGTTGCCCAGCAACGCAATTCCGTTGCAATTCCGTTGAAATGCACTAAAACGTTTCAGACAGAGAGTAAATACAGGTATATTCAGGCAGACAGTATTAGAAAAATTAAGTTTTTTTTAGCATTACAGCATGTAAACATGTTCTAGTAGAAACACAAAATACAAGTATGAACCTGAAAATGAGCATGATATGGGACCTTTAATTCAATGTACTTCATGCACAGAAGAACATAAAACGCAGGGAGTAGTACCTGAGAGGAATCCTCAATGGCCTTGTGAAGATTTTTTAACTTCAGATGACAAGCAGCCCTGTTTGAATACAGAGCTGGGATCTTTCTGTTGAGCTTGATAGCGAGGTTGTAGGCATTCACTGCCCCAAGGTAGTCTCCAGTCGCAAAACATTTGCTGAAAGAAAGAGTCACCTTAGTGATGCCATGGTTCAGAAAAACTTAAAATGATAAATAGAAGTTAAACTTAAATAGTTAAACTGTTAAACAGTTTTGAGAGCAGACTTCACTTACTCTCCTTTGTCCTTTAACCAGTCAGGGTTCCTCTCGTTCTCCATCAGGTCCTTCAACTCCTCACCATCTGCATTCACTGCACGCCTGGCTTCAGCTTGTTTTTTGAGCCACTGTTGGTTAAAATATAAAAAGTGAAATCTTAGTGTTTGTAACTGTTTGTTAACAACATTCAAAGTTGGCTTCCCCCCCCCCACCGCCTCAATGACACCAGAAGTGCACGTCCCCTGACCGTGGTTGCCAGAACACAGCCCTGCACAACCTGCAGCACCAAATATGGCAGCCAAAGTGAAAGCCAACCCCAGATTCACTCTCGTTTAGGAACAAGCTTTGTCTGCTTGGCGTTTCACCTTTATATTTCAGTTTTTTCGGCGCTGTTTCCGCCATTTTCGTAACTTCCTCTTGATGTGTGCTTGCGCATGCGTGGGGGCTACAAACCCAGTGCCCAAAGCAAAATAAGAAGAATGGTCCCAATGAAGGTGGAACAACTCTGACCTTAAATGCGGCCTTGGTCATCTCTGTGATGTACTTTGAATGTCCACTACAAGACTTACACCTAACCTGACAGCAATTCTTCAGTCCAATGCCCAGCATCACTGTTCCAATTAGGAGTGATATTTACAGCTGAGTGAACTTTAGTGGTCAACTGAAAAGCGATGAAATGGTGATAAAGATTCCAGTGCTTAAAACTCGCTCATCAAGATGTCTCTTACATTAAAGGTCTCATATTATAAAAAAAATTAGATTTTCATGTTTTTTTATTATAAAGCAGGCTTAAGTCTTACATAAATACTGTGAAATACACACAGCCCTATTCAGAAACTCTGCATTTGAAACAAGCTGTCAGGATTTCTGTCCATTTGTGATGTCACAAATATACAATATTTAGACCCTTTACACAGTTTTAAACGTAAATATTCTAAATGTGTCCCAGTTTATTCCTGGTTGCAGTGTATGTGAATGTCATCAGTTGACAGGAAGTACACATGGACCCAAGCTGCTGCCAAGCAACGCAATTCCATTGCAATTTCGTTGCAATTCCATCGAAATGCGCTAAAACGGAGCATTTCAGACAGAGGGTAAATACAGGTGTATTCAGGCAGACAGTATGAGGAAAATAAAGTTTTTTTTGAACATTACAGAATGTAAACATGTTCTAGTAGAAACACAAAATACAAGTATCATCATCACAACAGGAACATTTTTTTTTGTTGAGGCAGACAGAGAGTGTGAACTGTGTGACGTGCAAGAATGAAGACACCTGCGGCCCACAGCTTCTTATTTCACTTGAAACTAAAATGCCAAACATCTGCTGGTTCCAGCTTCTCATATTTTCTACATTTTACATCTTTAAAGGGACTGTTTGTAACTTCTTACACGTATAAATCATTGTGGGTCGTTGTCCCATGCATGCTCTGGTGTGTCTACGCTGTTCAGACTCAGACTCCAACACAAACTACACGGAAGCACCAGAAACTCTTGGTTGTGTCTAGTGAAGCCCGTCTGTTAAACAGTGTTGGCCGCGGTCGGAGGACGCGGGGGAGACCGTAGCTTTGGTCTCGAGGGCTGGAGTCTCTGCTGTACTCGCTCTTTCGCTCCACTCTCACGTGCATGCTGCTCACTCCACACTGCAGAAGAGTTAGTTTAGCTCTGAGAATATCTAGTGAATGTTCAGTGGACGTTTGTTCAGAAATAACTGCTGCAGCTCCTCCAGACCAACAGAGGTTTCCCGTGTCTTGTGAAGTGACGGGGCTCCGCAGAGAGAAACGTTATCGTCTCCGACCAAAACTCCGGTGTCTCCCCCGTTCCCTCCGGCCGCGGTCGGGAGGCTGAGGCGGGAAAAGCCAACACTAGGATCAGCATTGATTCATGGAGAGACCTTGGTCTGGTCAGCTAACATTACTGCCAA